>VZUA01070540.1:2635-14344 GCA_013401035.1 Horornis vulcanius
GCCATAACTCATTTCATTATCAAAACCAAAAAACTCACTGCACTCTTTTCTCTGTTTTACAATTCTTCATGCTTTTCTGAAAAAATCACACCCTTGTGCTGAACTTCAGTAAAGTAGGAGCAAGCAATTCCACTGTGTACATATATTAAGCCCCGGACAGGCTGAACTATTGACCTCCTTTGCTGCTAAAATATCAGTTAATCATAAAACTGAGCTGTGAGCTGTTACTCAGAAGCAGCAGCGCACATGAAAGAACAACTTCTAATTTGAAGTTGAAGCTGAAAAAGCAGGCCAAGTGGACAATTTTAGATTATCACATCTTTTCTAAACCCTGCCTCTCTCCCCTTGCCCCCTTCAAGGGAAGAAAGACAATAGCAACTCAGAGGATACGCTCAGAAGGGCAACACACCCCAGAGCCACAGAAAACAGCCTTAAGGATTACTTCTGGTTAAAGTGTTACTCTCTGCCTTTTGTTTTGGTGTTAGAATCCTAGAGAAGTGAATAATCTGAACAATGACCTCAGGTAAGAAGTGAGGTCAGAAAGAAAAAAAGCTCAGATGCCCAAGTGAGGACCAAGAGGGAAGTAGTACCCTTAAGCATCAGCAGCTGGGAACACAATGCCTTGATCATATCATCGTGAGTGGTGCTTAAAAGAGGAAATAACAAAGCATACATCTGGCTGTTACAGAGGATAATGTAAGAAAACAGTGCTTTGCTTCAGACGTTTCAGGCTTCAGCCATTTAAAAACACTCAGTGGTTTCATATATTTGATTGCTCAGCACTATCTTTAATCAACAGACTGATAAAACAACACATCTAACAAAATGCCTTAGCTTCAGCACAGGAAATATTACCTGGGAAATGCCAGGTAGACAAACAGGCTGTCAGAGGGCTTAACTAGTGGAAGAGTTATCCCTTCATTAAAGAACAATTTTGTTTAGCATTAATGGAAACATTTAGTAAATGAGTCACCAGACACTAGTTTTGCTATGAGGAAGACAGAAAATGATCTAAATACCTAATAATAGAAGTGCATGTATGACAATGAGGTAAGTATGATCATCACTCAAATCGCTAAGGAGTAGAATACATCTCCAGCAAAGCAAAGGACAACTGATCAATATACAGTTCCCTTATACACCCCAATAATATGTTTTTAAGAAATAGCATGAAATTATAAATACTGAATGAATTATGGGGAAAAAATATTTTAAACTTCATCTGAAAATTATGATCTTTGCATTAAACAAACAGCAAGCAGAATCCTAGCTTATTCTCATTATTTTTTCAGTGAGTTTGCTGTTGCTGCTACTTGGAATGTAAACTTTAATCCTTACAGTCTCATCAGATCCACATTTGGTAATGCACACTTTTAAATCTGTATAGAGAGCAGTCAAACTTAATATTAAAAATTAATTTATTTCCCACCATTCCATTTGATACTGAGCAGACAATCAATTATAACTTGTTTCAGAATTTGAACTAATTAGTTCAAATTTGAACTAATTTGAACTAAGTATAAAACTTATGGAAAGACAAAATTGACAAAGAACATTGACAGAAAAGTTTCAGTCTGAAAAATAAGTGAGCTTGTCAGAAATGAGAATTAGGAATAATTGAAGAAACGCCAGAAAGGAGATATTGCTGCAGACATGTCATCTAATATAGCACAGTAAATCACCTGCCAGTCACTGGTACAATACTGGCAGCAGCAGAGACTGAAGGGTGAGATATTCCATTATTACCTTTGGCTTTACTTATAAATCTTCTCTTTGGAAGAGACTAACTTTTATGTTTATAATTTGCCTTTTATAAGCAAAATGTAAGTATGTACAGCCAAGAAAATCATATTGACGAGGACTTGCAGTTGTCTACCAGAAGCCTTGGGAGAACACTGCAGAAAAGGAAGGTCTGTCTTGTTTTCCAGACAGGTGAGGAGGCAGCAGGCTGTTCAATCTGCTTCTGTCCCTGACTCATCACTGATGCTGGACACAGTATTTCAGTCTTCACAAACCCTTGTTGACGCACCTTCTTCTAACAGAAACTAGCTAATAGTAACAATTATTTTCCTTCACTTTAATGGAATAGGAAGAATCAGTCTTACTGCCAGGTAAACAGCTTGAAAATTTATTATTACTAAAATAATGTTGTCACAGTAAGTTCAGAATTTTCTGCTCAAGTATTTTTTGATCTGCCCAATTTCCTAGTGGATTAAAATGAATTGATTTTTTTTTTCTCAAGCCAGATTAGATTCTGGAGCCTTAAATGTGAATGTTATGCTAAAAGAAAAATTAAAAATAAAAACACACCCACAATAACATTATCTCCCCTAACAGGCTTCTAAAAATATGTCACATAATTAATTATTTCTTTTCCCACTAAAAATCTTTACTCTGTCATAATCTGGGTAAATTAAGTTACATTTTTACAAGTGCTAGGAAAAACAACCTGGACATTTCAATTTGTTACTCTCGGCTCAGGTTCTTTAAAACAGAAGCAGCTTTCCAATTCCTACTTTTCCAGAAGAATGTCCAAACCAATTCTATGCCATAAACCAATATTTCAACTTTACATTGATCTTAAAGACTAACACCTTAACTGAGATAGACATGTAGATCTTTCTTCTTCACTGGAAAGGCAGACTAAATTACAAAACCAATCACAAACTCCAGAAGGTGCCTTCAGTTAGTCTTATTCTAGCTTTGTGCATCAACTTCTGAGAGTACTAAGAGCATCTTTAAAAAAGATTCTCTAATTTTCTGGAATTCATACCCACTGACTTGGTCTGCTAGAACTTCTGGTCTCTGATCCAGACCCACTCTTCCTTAAGTAAACAAAATGAGTGGTCATCCATCAGAGATCTGTCTTCAACTTGTGAAAAAACTATTTATATTTCTGATTCATATATGCACATATATATATGACACATGGAAACCCAAGACTCCCTCTTGTCCTTCTGATTTTTGTCCTCCTTTAATGCGATTTTGAATAGATGGTTATCAGCACTCTTTGCTAAATTTAATACTGTGTCAACTTTAAAAAGCTGTCATCCCCTAGAAGTCCTGAGACTGGGAGGGAAAACCCCACAATTTAATTTATGCTTATTTTCCTCACAGTCTGAGATTCAAATCTATAATTTTTCTCCCCTGTAACTATGAGACATAGGTATTATCTTTCTTCTTGTGAAAGCTGAGATTAAAATAACTTTAGTAGGTTTAGAAGGCGCAGCATATAACACAAGTTGACAGTGCTCAATCTTCTTGGTGCTGGCCATACAGGGGCACTTTAAGAAACAGGAAGCAGACTGCAGGGTGCAGCAGCACATGATTTTGGTGAGAGTAGTCAAAACTGGAGAAAACACTCTATTTGTATTTTCAGTTGTATTCTACAGTTTAGAGAATCATACAATATCCTGAGTTGGAAGGAACCCACAATACTAATTGAATCCTATTCCCAGTCCTGCGCAGGAGAGCCCCAAGAGTCACCATGAGCCTGAGAGCATTGTTCAAACACTTTTTGAACTCTGGCAGCCTTGCTGTGACCACTTCCCTGGGAAGCAGTCATAGAGATTTCAATATTTGCATTATAGCTGGAGATTCTGTCATGTCGTATGTAACTGCTTGGGAAAAGACAAATTAGGCAGAAGTACATTAAAAAGTTCTACTTTTTTTTTTTACACAATTCTATTTCTTAAACATATAATTCTTTCCCATGCAATTTTCTTTATGTGCAAGTTTACTTAAAATGTAATTGAAAATATGAAGGTGAAGAAACAAGGGGGTCAGGGCTTCCCCGAAATCAAGCGATACCCTTCCTATGTGATGAGAAGCAAAATATTTTCTTAATTTTTAATTTCCTGCCTCCTAATCTAAGGGTTAGCAACCTAGACAAAGACCAGGCAAAGGAGAGGACGCAGCAAATCCTTACTGATCCAGAAACTTGGGGATCCTGTGGGTGTGAAGGGAATCCTTAAGTCCTGATACAAGTTAATTAACTGCCAATCTATTAAACCATAAAGTAAAAAGTTTTGGGTTTTTGTTAATTTTTCCAGAGCAAAACTCACCAGCACACTTGGTCCTGGTGATGAGTGGTGGTCCTGGCTGCCCTGTCCCACCTTCACCCGGTCTGGTGAGCAGGACACGAATCTCATATTCGGTGTCAGGGTCCAGGTGCCAGAGCTTGTAGGTGGGTGCGTTGACAGCGTGGGTCTCAGTCCAAGTCCCAGATGTCATCCGGTACTCCACTTCCTTCAGGATAATGGGGCCGTCCCCAATGATGGAGTTGGCATTCAGCTGGATGAGCAGGTATGTAGGCCCAACGCCCAGCAGCTGCGGGGGTGCTATTGGCCGAGGTGGCTCTGCAGGGGAGACAAAAAATAAACCAGCCATAAAACAAGAGCTGGAAAACTCACTAAGAGGTGGGCTCTCCACACAGGAAGTTGCCAGAGTTTGGTCAGGAAAGATTCCAAACCTCAGAAACAAATTCAAACTGACACCAATGAAGAAGAGCTGAGGAGAATTTCAGCTGATGGAAGTGAGTGGTACACTACTGGCATCTTCTCATTGCTATATTTTCCTTTTAAAAATCTCAGCTAGACACCACAAAATCCTTTTTGATTTATATATGGCTGCTGCTTGGGATTTTTTTCTGTAAAAAACTATTCTCATTTATATAATTTATTATACCAGTAACTTGAGATTTTCTTTTATTGACTAAAGCCACATTTGCACTTCCCTTAAAGTAAGAGCTGCAAGACATGATACACTACCCCTGCACAGAATATTCTTAAAAATAAATATCACTGCAGTTAATCTGAAATCCACCAGACGCAGTTAGGGGAAAAGGATACAGATGCCTATTACAGGCATTCAGAATATTCAGAACTGAGCAAAGCTGCCAGGAGAATGACAACATATAATATTTTATTTTTTAGTAAGTTACTCCTGATTTTGAAACTTGAACAATAGGATGTGTGCTGCCTTTTGTCATCCCCTTTTCTCATCCACTTCTGCCTGCCTACATATTTCAATGCAGTTGCAAATTGAAAGAAGTAATGACAGACCAAACAGGAAGGGGTGGTCCCCCCTACCCTGAGAAATATTAATATAGAAACATTACCACAGCATGATTTATTTTAGAAAACAATCACTAGCAACAAGTATTTTTCTAATAAAATGAATTCACTGATCAACATGGAAGGTTCATTTTCATTCCAGATGGCTCATATTTCAGCTAATTTGTTTCAGTTAATTAGGCAACGATGCTAAATTCACTGCACACAAGGGTTTCACACAACAGTGATGCAGAGCTACCAAATCAGCAACTCTGAACAGGTAGAGGAGATCTCATGGCTAGTACATTAAAAATAACTTTTAACCCCAGACCATAAGATTTCCCTAGCAGGGGACCCTTGCATTCCACACAATAGAAGGTAAGACACAGATGCATTGCACATATTCTGCCTCCCAGAGATAATCCCTCCAGTGTCAGTGGCAGAACACATGGTGGGGAGGGGTGGGCCTCCTCTGGCATTCCATCCTCCCTGCTTGGTGAAGTTCAGCTTGTCACTGCCTGGTTCTTCTACTTCTCTATTTCCAGCAGCCAAGCTTCCCTTCCAGGTACCACAGCTTGCTCCAAACTGTGTATTTACCAGCTCTATAAGCAACCAGATTTTGGCACATGTCTTGTGGACTTTTTTCTAAATTAGCTGCTTCTCAAACCACTCAGTTTGGAGACCAGGGAGTGTTGCACTGTCATAGTGGTTGTAATGCGAGCTGATTTTTTTTCTTCCAGAGTGAAAATGTGAATGCTCTGAGGTGTTTCCATTTCTACTTCAGGATATACAAAACTATTGAAAGTACCTCAATTAATTATTAATGTTTTCCACCTCTTTGGCAATAGATGTGCTTATGAATTAATTTAGATCCCTACCTGCATCAAAGCTCAGAAATGCAGCTGGGCATAATGAGGGCAGTTTATTTGCTGTAGAGCTAACATACTAAATGTCAAACTAATGTATTCTAAGGTCACTGTATATTATAGCAGAAAACATCATCATTGATGAGCATGATGCACTACCAACTCTGAGTTATAAATTTCTAAAACATATGGCTATGTTTAGAAGCATACACTTTGATTAAGAGCACGATTATCGCAAATAAAACCTCACATTAATGAGACCATTGCCTATTAAGTTCTTATGTTAAGAAGTAAAGCACATTCTTATATTAGCATACACATTTTGTTTTTAAGCTCTTGAGGCCAAGGAGACTTATTTATAAAGTCTCTCCCTGTTCCAATAAATTATGCATGAATTTTAATCAGTTAGCAAATGAACAAGTAATTGTTCTGCAGCATTATTAATATTCTTCATAATACAATATACTATCAGAACCAGAGGTGAGGTGCAACCAGAAATCCCAAAAGTACACTAAGTATCAACTGAAGCATGCAATCCCAATATACCAGGATAAACTTTTCTGATGTTACCCAATTAGCCTTCTATTAATTATTCCCATTCATTATTCTATAACTACATCTCCAATTATAATTTCAAATCATAATTTCCTTTTGTATATACAGCAACCTGAAACTTTTACAGTTTAAAAATTGCCACTGATAGCTAAAAAAGATAGAACAAAGACATTGTTAATGTTTTGGTTGCCATTCCTATAGAAAATATCACACATATCAACAATACTTTTCTTTCAGTGAGTTTTAAAACACAATTTATGCCCTTCAAGGAAGGATATGTTGCTGGCTTTTTTTACCCCAGCAATCTGGGTCCACATGTAGTAAATAATCAAGTTTCAGAGTGCCCTGAGAAGACAGTCTGCCAAAAATGAAAAACCTCTTATATGAGGCATGAAAACTAAAAGGAGATGCATGAAAAAGTCCCCTAAAGAAAATCACCCTCTAAGAAGTTTGTTCTGGCTTATAAAAATTCAACCTCAGCCAAGCCAGGTGATGGCTTAGATATTCAGAGTCTGGATTAGAGGAAGAATTGCAGGAAGCTGAGGCTCACCAGGTACCCACCACAGCAGCTTCCCTCCTGCCTGGCCCTGTCAATGCACTCCTGTCAATGCAGGTGGCCTCTACTCAGATTTATTTTTTGGCTTCCAGTCACCGAGACACAAAGCTAGGTGAGGCAGCATGGTGAGGTCCCTCCACCCTCTCCCTGCCCTGATCATTGCAACCCAACTGGGGAGCTGTGCCCTTTATTTCTGCCGAAAAGAACCCACCTTCCTCAATTATTATGAGGAAATATAGCAAAGGCACACAGCATTCCTAGCAATCAATCTTCCTTGAGCTCAGTTCCCCTTTTCTCAGCCATGAACTCCCTGTGTAAAGCCATAAGGTTCTAAACAATAATTTAGGAAAAAATATTTCAATCCATTGATGACTGAACTCAACAGTAGAATCATGATTTTAGTAGGCCTTTAAGATGCACTAAAAAGTTTGATCAAAGACCCTGCATGGTGAGATTCATTTCTTCCTTTGCTAAACACAAAAATTAAGATTCCTTAGCCAATGTAACCAGTTTAATTACTGACTTATTTTCTGACTATATGCTTAGCCAGTCTATAAAGGTGTTAAATCTGATGAAATCCCTCCTAGTTTTCATGACCACTAACATCTCAGAAAGACTATATTAAAAGACCACTTGTACATCTGCAAGACATTAAATGAATGAAAGTGTTTTCATGCATAACATGTTGCAGTATTTGGTCAGCTCTGGTTTTGACATAAAATGCCCACAGCTAAGGTAATAAAAAATTAAGACTGACATTTTGTCAGTACTAAGTTCTCATTCTGCTGAGCTACTAGCAGTACATTATGCTCACATCAGTATGTATATGACATTGTATATTAAATGTAGTGTGATATTTAGGCACCAATGACTAGAATAAGCATGGAGCCTCAACCTCCTCTACCAGTCTTCCTACAGTTAAGTGGTTGTGTCATATTTTTAATATGAAGCACGTATGCAAATAATTAAGCATTCACAGGCAGAAAAAAACAACCAGAAAAGGTCATTAGTGGTATTAGTATAGTCACTAATATACATAACATTTCCAATATTCTCAAGTAACATATCCATACCTTACTACATTGCCTTCCAAGATTAAATATTTCCTAAGTTTAAAATGAAGCTAGTTTCATTGTATCTTACTGGCAATCATATACTGTCAATGATGAGTTCAAAGCAAAAAGAAAAACAACCCAGAATTCTACATATTGTTCCATTTTGGAGGAAAAGCTGATACTGGATGCATGTCTGACAAAATCTTATTTTAAAATCTTATTTACAAGGGTCATATTTTGCTGAGCATAACGTGTACCATGAGACTCTTGCTGCACAGCAGAAAGGTTTGGAGAGGTGGGAAGGAGAGGGCTGGTCACCACATAGCCCAGACACTCAGAGCAGGTGCATGCCTTCCTGCACTCTCATCCCACTCATGCCTTGTACAGGGCCTGCACACATTAATGCAGATCAGTAATGGCCTGCAAGTCCCCTCCACTCACGCACACACTGTGCCTTCCCTCTGGTGACAGCATGTTCAGCTTGCTCTGTGAAATATCTCACACCAAGCCAATACACTTGGTATGCTAATGAGACTTAACTGTTTAACCCAATACACACAACAAGGGTAATAATAAAAAGCTTAATTTTTACAAGTATAAAAAAAAAACATTCATTCATTATAAGTAGCCCAACCTCAGCCTCACCTCCCCAGAAATTAAAGGTGATGTTTTAATTACTCCATAAGCTATCAAGAAAGTAGGTCAACCAAAAGAATACAAACTTTCTTTAAAATTTGTCATAATTCAAAGAAACAAAATTATAAAGTCATGTAAATACAGCTAATACTGGATGTTCTAGGAAGTGTAGCAAAGATGTCTCCACAAATGAGTCAAGACTGACTCAGCTCCCACATATATCAAACTCACTTCCTCTCCTAAGGAAATTTCTTGCAAAGCTGTTTAAGCATGTCTGAATATTTCCTACAAGCTCTCTGGTTTTCTAGTTCAATTCAACTGAGGTTCAGTGCCTGACCCACACTGGCAATGCAAAGTTAGAGCACAATCTTGGCCACAGGAAGCCCTGTGGGACCGGGGTCCCCAGGTGTGAGACACCCAGGCGATCGGAGACACCCAAGGCATAGAGGGGTAAGGGGAAAATCCCTGCTTGCCAGGAGCTGGACCTGTGGAGAACCATGCCTGTGCACCAGGCTCCAGATTGCACATGGAGATATCGTGGCAAAGTTGCATCAGAAGATCCAATGGCATGGGGGCAGAAGGGCATAGGGAAGCAGGCTGCCAATTCCTTGCAAGAGCTATGCTGCTTCAGTACTCTTTGTGTACTGGAAGACTACATACTGCTCTAGAGATTCATGTGTTTTAAAAGGTATTGAAAACCAGAAAAAGTAGAAATATTTCTTTAAAATTTGGAGAATGTGAATGACATTTAGAAGAAAAAGTTATGGTAGTCAAGTACTAGCAGGGAAACAACATTCTTGGTCTTAAAAACTAGTTAGTCCTGCAGAAAAAAAGAATTAACAAGAAGTAGTGACTGAAAAATTCAATAGAGTATTAAGCCACAAATGGAACAATGAGAATAGTAACTGATAACAATAACAGTAGGAAATTTTGCACTCTCCTTAGTATAAGTTGTGGGGGAAAATAGATGTTTCTCATATGGGTCTGAAGAAGCATAACTGAAAAAATTACGTGATCATGAAGGTGGTGACAAAATGAATTATGAAGAGTTTGAAAATAAAAACAAACCACAGAGACTTTGAGCTCAAACATTGGGTTTGGTTTTTTTTGCAAAATCATTCTGCATGTGGCATATCTTTAATACAGATTAGAAATATTTCACTCAACTCTCCAAAATTCTAAGGAAGTACTGCTCTGACAGGGAAAAATCAGAATTTAAGACAAAGAAGTTTATTTTGGACTTGGCCTGTCTGCAAGGACATCTGGCTGTCTTCTACCCTGATAGCAGCCTGACAAGACCTGCCACCCCTCAGCACCAACACAAGGTGTATTAACACAAACAGGAGACTTTGCCAGCTAAGGTGAAAACATTACAGAAAACAGTACTTGCCTGAAAAGAAATTATTCTGCTCAGTTAAAAAGCAGGTTAATGCAGATGAATGAGGGATGCCAAGCTGAAAGACAGACCTGATGAGCAGCAGAGGTATCACGAACCTTAAAGTCACAGAAAGCCTCTGCAGTTTATTTTTAAATTTGCAACAAGGTCTCAAGCTTTCTCCTTCTGTGCATGACAGACTACACTCACAGCTGAGTCTGCCACCCTATACGCTCCACCTCGAGTGAGTAGTTTAGTGCTTAGTGGTTTTGCTGCATAACGCATCGAGGACAAATAAAGCACAAAAGTCTGTGCTTCGAATAGTGTGTGCAACCCATTGAGGACAGTTCAGGAATGGGAGGTGACCACTCTCCTTGGCTTCTGAAGACTAGGAAATGCAAAAAGACCAAAAAGAAACCCCAAAAGCCAAAAAAAACCAAGAATGTGGCGTATTTTCTTTTTCAGAATTATTAAAAACACACTTCTCAGTCTACATCACTCCAAGACCTTCTAACTACTAATCATGGGAAGTCCAATAAACAAAATTACACCAGGACAACATTAACTCCTCAATTCATAGGTGCAGACACATACAGCCTTAGGTGAGAAATGCTGCTGTTAGGGACTTAGCTCATGGGATTCTTGTCTGCACACCACATAGTGGTACTTGCTTGTCTGATCTCAGCAGCACACCTTATTCTTGTGATAGAGGAGAGCAAGGGCAAGCTTATTCTCAGCCAGACATACTATACATCAGCTACATAGATTACTCCTGACCAAAAGACACAATGCATCTGAAAAACACCAGAACAAAGGAGGATGAGCTCGACTGCTGGGCAAGGCACACTGGGGAGGCTGCAGGAAGGCACACTTTCTTAAATCCTCTGCAACCCTCAAAAAAACTCACCTCAGAGAAGTTTGCAATCACCTCCACTACTGCAAGACCAAATGTTGCTGAGAAATTAACACAAGAAACCCAACCAGCAGCAAATCCTTTGGAGCTCTCACAAGTCTTGGTCATTTAATTAATAATTCCCCAAGCCATTTTTTGGCTTTTGTATTTGTTGATAGACTTGTTTACCATTTTCTTAACAAATTTGTTTGGGGTTTTTTTTTCTCCCAGTGGACAAAAATGTCTCTCTGCTTATCAAGTTTAACTCATTTTAACAGGTGCTTTATTTTTCTATATTGTTAACAATTGTACATTGTTATATTTCTTTTCTGATAGGAAAGTTGCTATTGTTCCCATCTTTATCATTTACAGGTAGCATGGAGAAGGCACTGTACTGATGGAGATGGCAGTAAAGACTTTTTCATAAAAATAACTAACTTTGGCATATTACACCATTGAATGACTTCTTCACACAGAAATCAGTAGGCTTTTCAAGTGAAATGCTCCATATAAAGGCCTGCCTTTATTTTAAAAAAATTAAAAAACACACAAAACCCCCCAAAAACAACCCCCCCAAAACAAAACAAACCCCAAAGCCAAAAACAAAAAAACTCCAACGCAATCTAAAACTAATTCCAACTTATCTCAGCTGCTGTCCTGTAACTGTAAGTAATGGTGGGTGCATGAAGAAACTTATACAGCTCATGATTTACAATTCTG
>VZUA01070541.1:14480-25146 GCA_013401035.1 Horornis vulcanius
TTTTTTTTTTTTTTTTTTCAGATTTCACTCTAAATATTTCAGCTTATGTAGAAAAGTGCTAAAATCAAAGTTTCTTGTTAAGGTTATTATTGATTTCTAAGACATTTTCAGTCTCTATGTGACCTCTTGGGTGCTTAACAAATTTCTCGTATTTCTCTATATCTCTTGTGATTGTAAAGCAATCACAGACAAAAGTTTGTTTTGTTGTTTTTTTTAATGATATAATCATTATTTATAAGATTAAACAAGCACTGGAGCATTTAAAGGCATGGTGTCCTCTCAGACATTTTCACTGTTTATCAACCAAAAATACACCTGCAAAGGCAGAACCCCACACTGAGGTGCAGTAGGAGGATAAATCACTGGATAATCCTCACTGAAATGTGTCTTTTTGCATTTCTGCACAACAAAAAACCCAATGAAATTTTCTTAAAATAAGATTTTATGTTCCTAGTCTGAGACCCTAAAAAAGGGCAGAGAGATTTATTACCAATAAGTATTATTTTGGGTCATGATCAAGTCACAGCTTTGGACATTTTATTCTGTCAAGAAAAGAAGTACATTGTACATCTGTGATCAAAAATATAGTTAAATTTTATCCATGTTTTGTTCCAAAATGATATTTTTAAGGTTCAAGGTTCAGTTCTATTTTTTTTTTATTTGATGGTTTGGAATTTCTTTGGATAATTTTGTAGGATTTTTTGGACTGCAACAACAGAACAGAGCAGGAAAGTACTTCAAGGACCAGGAACCCCAACAGACTCCCTTACAGCAATTAATTTTCTGCCTATTCTTAAGGAAAAAGGAGTTTTAATCTAAAAAAACTAAGCTGGGAACAGTCCAGGGATCAACTACCAAGTGCCACTAATTGTACCAGTCCATCAAACTCAAAGTGGGGCTAAAATAAAATGTTGCCTGAAAAGGTTTTCTGGTTTTCATCCTATTTTTGTGAGAAAGTTTTGCCATTTGCATAAGGAAATGAATCAGGATTGCAACTCCAACTCCTCTTCCCAGATGTTGATAGACTTTTGGCCTTCTCTGAAAATGAAAATCTGTTTGCTTGGCTGAGAGGCTGGAGGGGTTCAGGAAAGAACAGCTGGCATGGAAGTTTCCAGGGTGGGCAGCTTGGAGTGGATCATTGCTGAGCAGAAAACACGGGGAAACTTTGGGGAAATTTCACAGGCAAACTCAGAAAATCACAAAAAAACCCATTTGTCTGGTTGCCATTTTCCTTGGAGAATTAAAAAAAAAAAAAAAAAATAATTTAACCAGGAAAAAATATTTACTGGTCAGAATGCAAACATCTATTTTATCCAATTTATTCTGCTTATTTTGTTTTATTTGCATCTATTTTATTATATATTTTTGTCAGGCTGTGTAATTCTAGAGAGGAAAAGGGGAAATTTTGTTCATGATATATTTTACCCTTTTCTCTTCATCAGTTCATGCTCAGAATACATCTTTTAAAGTCATCCAAGTAGGTGCATTGTTATATATATTCCTTCCCTACAGATTATAGTAGAATATTGAACAGATAACCACTTTTATCATATATTCTCAGTGCAAAAGTGCTGACTTTAAATAAAGAAAAGTTCATGATGTAAATCCAGATTGAACCAACAGTGAAACCCCTTAGTTAAAACAATAGAGATGAAATTAATCTGATCAGGTTGTCCTATTGTCCCAGTCAAAAATTATTTTACTTTATGATTTTTGACTCGTGACAAAGAGAAGGTGGCTCTCAGAGCACAGACAGATCCAGCTGAGGATCTCCACGAGAAAAAACAACCAGAAAGGAGCCAAATATGATTTTAAATGGTTTAAATTTTTAAACCAATCCCTGTCCCAGCACTTTAATTTCACCAGAGGCAGCAGAAGATGAAATTTGCCAAACCCCTTTCTCTCCAGTGGGTATAAAGGATTGCAGAGGTGTCATCCCAAAAATCCCTCTTCATGTCCAAGCAATATTTGTCCAGTGAAGGGTGACAATACCCAAAGCTTCACTCCTGTCACATCTTGTTCCCTTTCTGCCTGAACACGACCTCTGCCTTGCTGTGAACCTCAGGGTGTGCTGGCCACACAAAGACCTTTTCCTACCCTGGTCATAGAGGACAATTTCCTGCTCTTAGGAGGAGGCAGGGACGCTCTGGTTTGTGATGCACCCAGGGGCATTTCACACCACTCAGCACAGAGTGGGCAGGAGTTTCATGTCATGCACAGTCCTTGGGAGCTGCTTTTTCCCTGTTTACTCCAGGAACATGCACATGATTTCTGCCAAATTCTTTTCCATATTAACACCAAACTCTTTACCCTATTACCACCAAGTTCTTTTCCATATTGCCACCAAGCTTTTTGCCATATTAACACCAAGCCCTTTACTACATTAACATCAAGTTCTTTACCATATTAAATCCAAACCCTTTGCCATATTAAATCCAAGCCCTTTACACCATTAAATCCAAGCCCTTTACACCCTTAAATCCAAGCCCTTTACACCATTAAATCCAAGCCTTTTGCCACTTTAACATCAAGTCCTTCACCATATTAAATCCAAGCCCTTTACCATATTAACACCAAGTTCTTTGCCATATTAAAACCAAGCCCTTCACCACATTAAAACCAAGCCCTTTAGCATATTAACATCAAGTCCTTTGCTGTATTAACTGCAAGCCCTTTACCAGATTAACTCCAAGCCCTTTGCCATATTAACAAACCCATCCAGACTCACTGAATGCTGAAATGATGCTCAAGCCTGTAATAACTCGCTCAAATCATTCTCTTATCCCAAGGGGTTAAGGACAGCTCAGCTTTCAGATATTTGGCATTTAGTAAATTCCTTCCTAGTCAATTGACAAAGTTGGTTTTAACTGTTTCATACAATAATCAGTAATTTTTATAATTTTCATACACATATAAGGTGCCTCTAAAGGTAAAGACTTTTCCTTCTGTCAAGCAAACAAACCAAAAAGGCATCACCCCAAAACCTGCTTTTTTCTTTCTTTGAAGAAAAGTGAATCAAAACTTATTTCAGAATGCTCTCAGGTTCAGCATGCAAAACAGTAACATTTCTGTTTTTCTTGGTCCTTTCCAGCCTTGGTCTCCACCTGTTCCCAAAAAACACAGCCTGCCTCTGTGGACTGTGTGTCTGAGGAGAGGGAAACAGGACAGGAGGCAGAAATAATATTCCAGACTGCTTTAATGAAATCTGCATAAATCAATAAAAAAATTCAGCTGCAATCAGGGCTTTGGGCTAATGGCTCATTTGCTTCATTGCCTGAGGAACCAGGATTGAAAAAAAAAGAACTATTTGTTTTCATTTGAAATTCTATAAAAAGTAACAGACTGAATTATTGTATGTACATTGGAAGACTGAAGCCCAAGTCATCTGCTGCTGTTTTTGTCTCTAGGCCATGCCTCATTTACTGGGATGAAATTCCTGGGGAAGTTTTTGGTCTGGTCTACAACTCTGCCTTATAAACGTGATGCCAGTTTGTACTGCACAACCAGCACCGTGTTACTCTCCAGGTTTGCTTCCTCCCTCCTGTCAGCTGGTTATTAGGGAGTGCAGAGAGCACTGTGACATTTTACAACCAGGGAAATAAAGAAAACATTTCTTTAGCAGCAAATCCTCTCCTTCCCCCTCAATTAAAAATGAAAAAAAAATCACAAGAAAACGCGGACTTGGTTGGGAAATACACAGGCACAGTGATCAGAACGACCCTGGAAATGCCTCTAAATACAATATGGGAGGGAATAAGGTTAGTTAAAAAGTGCTGTGGATACTCCTGGTTCACAAAGAAAAGCCAGTTTTGTTCCTCTTCACAACCAGCACCTCATGGAGAAAAAGAGAATTTATCTGTACCTCTCACTGCAGCATGATCCCAGTGTGAAAATAAAAAAGGGAGGCAGGAGAAAAGCAGAGGGGAATTTGCACCACAGGCTTCGATTTTGATTGTGAGGAAAAGCCAGACCTGTCATAAACAAGTGAAGACACAGACAAAAGTTGGAAGGCAATGCCTGAAGTTCCCCAACTCAGACAGGTTTACATTCTTTACACCTTCCACAGAAAACTGAAGTTCTCTTTCCTTATACACAAAGGTAACAGGGACAGGATAGAAGTCCAGGCAGGTTTTCCCACCATGCCAATGAAAACTGATTTCTGCATTGCAAAAAAAAAAAAAAAAAAATAGCAAGTGCTGGCTGAAAGTTCTGATTCCAACAATCTAAACAGCACTCTGGATTTCTACAGGAAAAAATCCCTGGCAGGCAAACAGTGACAAAGACAGGTTCAGCATCTGTCCCCCTCCCCAGCATATAAAAATGTCAGCCCCATGCATTACAAACCCCACATTCAGTGCTTTACATCAGTGGAAAGATCAAACCGTGACAGCTTTTGCTGAATTGCTGAATTCCCTCTATGTCAAAATCCGGAAAAAGGCACAATTTTATAAACATTTTTTCTTTCACACACAGTTTCTAAATCCTTAAACAACCAAAATATAGGAAAAAAATAGGAAAAGCACCTACTCCTTAGCTTCCAGTTCCACACAGCTCCCAAAGCACTGCTAAGCATGTATGGATTTTTGACAAATACCTCTTACCTGAAAAAGAGCAATGTTCAGATTCCTTACTAGATGTTATCGTCATGACAAGTCAAACAATCTTTTTTATAGAAGGTTGGGCGGCTTTTCAATAAAGCATGTGTGCATTTTAAAAAAAAAGCAAACAAAAAAGAACCCCCAGAAAAAATCCAGCACAAAACAAACCCCTCAGAGAGTCTCCCTTCCCTCGCTGTCAGTCAAAAACAAGTTGAAATAAGCCTGAGTTGGAATTACCTGAATAAAGAAACTGGAGAAAGGGAGGGAGGAGAGGGAGGGAGGGAGAAAGAGAGGAAAAAAAAAAAAAAAAAAAGAGTCCAAGAGGAGACACAGTGATGTCAGCAGTGTGTGTTAAGGAAATCTACAGCTGAGCCCAGCAAACTTTATAACTGCACAGCTCTCAACACCCTGTTACGTGGTAAGCAAATACCTGCTTCAGAGGAAACTGATTTACTTCTGAAGAAGTCAGTTAATCTTTGAAGAAACTTCAGCCAGGCTGATCAAAGTCCCTGAAAGGCCTTATTTCCTAAATAAATAAGGTTATGAGTGGTTGTATAACGCTAAGAAAAGAGGAAGAAGGACAAAAAGTCAACGTTATCGATCACCCCTTTCCTGCTGGCAAAAGGGAGATTGAAACCCATCTGAAATAAGTTCAGGTTATGGTCGTCACACACTGAGCTGCAGCAGCTGAAACCCCTGATTTTCCAAAGTATTTATCCACAACACTCCTTTCCTTCGATGGCTTTTCCTGCGTTTGCCTTTCTGCTTTTGTTTCCCAGCTGCAGAGAGCACGGGCAGGGATGATGTGAGCAGGTACCTCGAAGGGTTCAGAGCCTGTGCACTGCCATTGGTACCACGCTGGGATTTGATGGGATATCCCTGGGAATGCAAACAGCAGCAGGGTAAGGGAAGCTGCTGCAGCGCTAGAAAGGCTCATGTGATGCCTTTGGATATCATGATGCCGTGATTCCTGGGAATTCCAAGCCCCAGCAAACTACTCCAGGACGGGATAACTCAGCATCACCGGCAGGCACATCCCGCAGTGCCTGGATAACTTCCTTCCCTGTCCCTTGGGAGAGGGAGCACATTGGGATGAGTCCTTCACCAGCCAAACTCTTCCCACCCCAAATTCCCAGAGAACACACCAGCCAGAGCCAAACCCCTGCTAAACGGGGTTACATTAACATTACAGACACTAATAATGCCATGATATGCGACCAGAGGAAAGCAGGAGCTGGAATTCTGCTGTCAAGGGCAGCATTCAGGCAGTGCCAGTAGGCAGCAGCTGTTTTGCATTTTAAAGGGCAACACTTAGAGGTGATTTTTTTTTTTTCCACTTTGCCAGAGACTAAAGAATTTCACACGACTTGGATTGTTCCCTGAATCCGTGAACCTGTTGCACTGGTGTCCCTTTCTCTATATTTACTATGAGGAAGATGGCAACAGCTATAAATATATTTATATTTATATATAAAAATGCTTGTGAAGGTCTTTTTCTGCTTTCAGATGTGCTGTTCTGTTTGCAGAGCTTTATCATGGGATGAAACACCTATATCAAGAATTCTCTTTCACTATCCAATTAAATTATGTTCAGCTGGGATTATACATCATTAAAAATTCCCAATTAAACCTTTCCCCTTCTTTCCTCTGGGTAAAGTTTGACAAAGTGCCCTAATCATAAATGAATAATGAGCTATTCCCACACATCCCCCAAATCAGGATTTGTGGCAACACGGTGACCATGAAATCCACTGTAATTCAGGGGACTTTGGAAGATCATAATATGAGGATATGCTCTGAAAGATGCACAAGAGTTCAGTTTTTAATCTTTTTACTAATGCTCTGTGGATTCTTATTCCATTCTGGAAAACAGAGCAGCAGAGCAGAGAGTAGAATTGGAGTTGCATGGGCATTTCCCAGCTTTGTGTGCATGATTTAAAAATGTAAATACCTTTCTTTGCACAGTTTCCACCTTGAACAAGTGTCACTTCCTTGTGGGTTCCCACAAGCTCTGGGGCTGTTCCCACACTGCTGCTGAGGTGGGCCAGAAGGAGAAGTTAATTTGTCCATTCATACCCTCAAAAATGCATAAAATTCAGGGTTTTTTCTTCAGATTTACCTCTGTACCAGGGCTTATAAACCTCTTTCCTTTCAGCAACAACAGGTGAGGTGAAAATTGTAGGCTAGAGGTGTTGAAATACTGATCCAAAGTTCTCCATTCAATAAAGCTGAGCAGGAAACCCCATGGTGATAAGAGGCTTGCTCAGGGCATTTGCAGATTTTATGTTGGCTCTGGAAAAATTAAGTAAGGAAAAAAACCCCAATAAAACTCCATCCCTGGCAGAAATGTTAGCCCTACTCATCAAATCTGCACCTGCAACTTTATCCAAAAATCAGTTATTTTACTGAAAAAGTGCTTTGGGTTTCTCATGTGGAACATGATCCAGCTCAGAGGGATGTGAGCAGTGTGAATGGGGAAAAGCCACAGCCACTCTTCAAGCCTTATCTCTTTTTCTTTGTTCCTAGGAATCCCCAAGTTATGAGTTAAAAGTCAGTACCAGGATATAAAAAAAAAATTGGAATTATTATGAAAAACAGAGAAATGGCTCTTGAAGAAAACAAGTTCAAGATGTCCTGAGCAGGCAGAAGTGTCACCTGAGAACTGCTGAACACCTATTTGTGCTTTTACACAACTAAATCCATGTGTAAAGCTGAGCCTTGTCTTGTTAACACAGATATTTGTGCTTTACGTACTCTGTGTTTTCTTCAATTGTTTGAAGACAGTCCTCTAGTTTTTTGTATTTTTCCCATGTGCTTTAGAGTATTCATCCATTCATCAAACCATTCACCTGATTCTTATTGACGAAGTTCTTGATAAAAACAGAAGGGTTAAAATTCATGATAGAAATTCCCATGAAACAAAGGTAAAATATTGGACCTGAAGGTGTTGCAGGAAATGCAATTCATGGAATTGTAGAATGGTTTGGGTTGGAAGAGACCTTAAAAATCATCCAGTTCCATCCCCAGCCACGGCAGGGACACCTCTCACTGTCCCAGGCTGCTCCAGCCCCAGTGTCCAACCTGGCCTTGGGCACTGCCAGGGATCCAGGGGCAGCCACAGCTGCTCTGGGAATTCTATTCCAGCCCCTCCCCACCCTCCTAGGGCAGGATTTTTTTCCCAATATCCCACCTAAACCTGTCATTTTTCAGTTTGAAGCCATTCCCTGGGTGCTGTCCCTGCAGCCCTTGGGAATTGTCTCTCTCCAGGTTTCCTGCAGCTCCTTCAGGCCCTGCAAGGCCACCCTGAGCTCAGCCCAAAGCTTCTCCTGTGCAGGCTGAACAATCCCAGCTCTGCCAGCCTTTCCTCCCAGCAGAGCTGCTCCAGCCCTCTGCTCATCCTGGGGCCTCCTCTGGGCTCTCTGCAGCAGCTCCACGTCCTCCCTGTGCTGGCCAGGCCTGTGGGACAGGAATCTTCACACTCCAAAAAACCAGACACCACACTCTCCCCACTTACATGTGCTCCTAGCATGCTCAACACACATTTTTCCATCTTTTTCCTTTTGTCACATCTCTGTTGACAATGCAGCAGTGGCTACCCTGAGGAATTTACAGCCCATTTTCCCAGCCTGCTCCAGGTTAACGCCGTGGTTTGAGTACAAGCCCTCCACAATGTGCTCTTTGCATTATGAGAGGTTGTGGCTGACACCGCTGCTCCTGAGGGAGATTTGTGCACATGGAAAGCACATAATTGGAACAGGATTTTATTCTGCTTGATGAGCTTCACACAGAAGGATCTGGCTGAGAAGAGCCCAGCTCTGTTCTCAATGAAGCAAGCAGTGACCTCTGTGGAAACCCTGTTACTGCAGCTTTCCAAAACTTCATCCCAAGGAGTTTGGAAGTGAGAAGACTGCAGTTGCTGAGATATGTCTTATCTGCTCACATTAGGGAAGGTGATTGTTCTTCATCCAGCTGGCTCAGGGTTTCAGACCCCCAGCTCCACTGCTGTCCTGTGAGGGATGGAGGGACTTCAACAACTTCCAAATTTAAGTTTCTGCCCAGAATTTTTTCTTCTTGATGACAGAAATATTGACATGTTGCCACCCAAGATAGCAAAAGGATTTCCAGGTAGCAGAAAGCTCTGGAGGAGAAACAGCCCCCTTAGAAAAGTCACTCATTCCCAGGCACATTTGGCTGCCTTCTCCCTGGCTGTGGAAATGAGCATCTTCTGGGTTTGGTTCTTGCCCAAAGATGGGAAGATTCACAAGCAGGAATTCAAATCCAAGCTGACTTTCCACACCAGAGTGAAAATGACAATGGGCTTCAGATCCAAGAGGGATTTTAATTTCCCCTCTCCTGCCAATCTGGTCAAAATATCCAAAGCAGCAAAAATTCACCTCAGATTCCTGGAACTGGTCCTTGTATCTTTGCTTTGTGATACTCTGTGGTGGGTGCATGCTCAGTTTGCCACATCATGAACCAGCAGGATGCATGTACATCCCCATGGGAAGTTCTGCTCACATCTCTGGGAGCTTCCCAGCAGGCAAAGCTGCTTTCTGCAGCACCTCCAAGAGCAGAAAACTCTCCAGGTCCCTCAGGTCCTAGGCTGGATTTTAGAAAAAAAAAAAAATTATAGGAAGAGTGATAAAGTACTGGAATGGTCTGCCTGGGGAGGTGGTAGAGTCACCACCCCTGGTGACTAGAAAAAAAAGATTTAACACCATTTAACTAGACCATGGCACTGAGTGCCACATCCAATCTTTTTTTAAACACCATCCCTGGATGTGTTTGAAAAAAGACTGGATGTGGCACTGGGTGCCATGGCTTAGTTGAGGTGTTAAGGCATGAGTTGGACTTGATCCTGGAGGTCTCTTCCAACCCAGTGATTGATTCTGTGTGTGTTCTGTGTGTGTTCTGTGTGTGTTCCGTGTGTGCTCTCTGTGTGTTCTCTCTGTGTGTTCTCTGTGTGTTCTGTGTGTTCTGTGTGTTCTGTGTTCTGTGTGCTCTCTGTGTGTTCTGTGTGTGTTCTCTGTGTGTACTCTGTGTGCCCTCTGTGTGTTCTGTGTTCTGTGTGCTCTCTGTGTGTTCTCTGTGTGTGTTCTCTGTGTGTCATAGCTGTAACATGAGGTTGGATTTGTTGCCACAGGATTGGATCCACGCTCATGGAAACCTGTGCTCTGCAAGGCACGATGCTCAGTGTTGTTCTCAGCTGCAAGCAGGATGTCTGGCCCAAGCAGTGAGCCAGGGTTATGGCCTAGAAGAGCTGCTCCAGGGGATGCTGGAGAGGCAGGGCTGGAAGCATCCAGCTTCCAGTGAGAGCCACTGACCACAAGAAACAGAGGCAGCTTTGCCTGGTCTGTCATTTTCCTCCCCGTGACCCATGGTGGTCACTCTCTTGGGTGTTCTGTGGTTTCTCCTCAAGTGTGAATTTCCCTAGTTAAGAGCTGCCCTGATGACCAGGAATCCTTTTGGGAATGCTGGAAAACCCCAGCTCCTCAACCCCTGCATCCCTCCTGTTGATGTGATATGATGAGCATTCCTCAATCCAAGAGAATCTTTAATCTTCAATTTCACTTATCTTCAGCAGAACACTTCAGAGGACAGCAGTGGGAGGGGGGGAAAAAAAAGTCTCCTATTCAGATTTCAGTTTGTTTGGATCACTAAATCTGCGAAGTCCACTCTGCATTCTCCAGCCATGGGGTACAATCTCTAATTCTCAAGCACATTTCTCAGCAGTGTCCAGAAGATAAATTAGTTTTTTTCCTTACCTTTAAAACTTCAAGGATATTTTAACGGAGCTTTGCTTTGGAATAATTTTAGAAATAATGGTTTATTTTATTTCAGAACTTCTTTTCACGAGCACCAGTAAGAGCCCTGTGAAAATACCTGTTTGGAACTTTCTTTACTGAATTTCTTTGAGCTGTGACTATTTGGGACAAAAATGTGGCATTGTTGCTACCTGTTTCAGATAGCCAGACTAGATGGCCTCTCAGGAAACAGCAGTAAAAAGGCAGAGCAAATTAAATGAGCACCTTTGTGCATTTTAAAATGTCTTCCTGGAAAAAAAAAAA
>VZUA01070542.1:0-17245 GCA_013401035.1 Horornis vulcanius
GTGGCTGCATGTAGCTCTCTGGTGTCAGTATAGATGGATCCAATTTTTGTTTCATTTTGGTAGGGGGAGAGCTACTTCATTTTTTGCACATTGGGTTTGGTCTGTTGCCCACAAACCATAAATCTGAAATCCCTTATTCTTTCTTCTCTGTACACCTGCAGCTAGCTGACTTTATGTAAAATATTTGTACAGTCAGTGCTTGCAAAGATTTTTCCAAAATTGCAGTAAAGAGGGGAAATGAGAAAGCGAGATTTTTACATAGCTGTAAACAGAGCTCATACAAAGCAGTAGTGTTAAATTTCATCAATGACTTTCCATATCAATAAAAAAGTCAACACACGACTGCTGAACAGCAAAATTAGTTGTACACGCTGCCGTGCACCGAAAACTATTTTTCCTCCTCATTTTCTTCCCAAATTTAAATAAGAAAACTACTCCAGTTTGCTAAGAGACATGTCACGTACTTGTAATGGCCAAACTGATCTACAGTTCTTCTAAAAGCTGAGATAAACACAAGTAGGGGACTTTGAAACTTTACCCTGCTGTTTTCTGACAGTTAAAATTAGAAAAATAGGGGTATTGAGTTGCTGGCTGTAACTGTATAGTGAAGTGCTTGATCTGCAGTGAAGACAGGAGCTGGAAAAAATGTTAGTCTGTCCTGGGACTGACTTTGAAGCGTGGTAGATAAGAATGAGCCAGCATTTAATGTACAAACCCACTATTTATTCTTTTTCCTAATGGACGTGACTGATGTGCACTGTCCTCTGTAAATGTTTCCTTTGGAAAGCCAGTCCTTACACATGGAGCAGGTTGTGCACGATAGCAGGGGTAAAGGAATTTCACTTATGGTGTTACCAGACAGGGCTTTCCTGTGTCTGGAGTTGTTCAACTTATCTACAGGGCTGGTGGGAACTTGTGCTCATTGCAGGTCTTTGTTTGCAGTGTGAAGAGTCCCTTTTTAGCTAGGGCTCAGAGAATTTCCCCTATCCTGGGATGGGGAGCAGTTTTTTATTAAAGGACTCTCTTTTTTGGGATTATCTGTGTTTATAGAGGAGGCCAGTCTGTGCTATGCCTTGCTGGGTACTCCTCCCTCCAGAGAGCTGGGAGCTCTGTGTTACTGTGGGCTCATTTTCCCTTGGTCCCTCAGCTCACAAGGTTCCTCTGAGATACTTGGGTTGCTTTGAAGACACGATCCTTTAAAAGTAGCCCCCTGTCTCTGACCAGGCAGGTTTTCTTGCTGGCTTTGCACTTGCAGATAGGTGCTGCTTTTTTGTGCTTTTTTGTATCCAGATGTTAGTTATCAGGCCTTGCAGTCCTTACTGCTGTCTGTACACCTTCCTCACCGCGTTCCCAAAAGCTGTTTTCCAGTCACTTCATAATACTTGGTTTAAACATCCATCATCTGTATACTCTGTCTCAGGCTGCTTCTCTTGCTTTTGGAGAAGGATCATTTTCTGGGTGAGAAGTTAGCAATTACTGATAGGTGAAATTGCTGTCAGACAGTGTCTGACCTGGCTTGGTGGCATTTGTCACAGGCTATCTTGGCTGCCAACCCTGAGCTTACAAGGTCCTCCCTTTAACTCCTCTGATTCCCTAGAGCATCTTGCCTTTTTCCAAGAGAAATAGGTTCCTGGTGGGTCCCTGAGGGGTGCTCTCACAGTAGAGCTCTTAGTCTCTGTTTTCAGAAGGGCACATTCTTTTGTGCTGTTGCTCCCTATTCATCTCTCTCTGAATGATGGAGATACCTTCTGGCCATGTTTTTTTTTGTGGGTGACAAGACCTGACAATGCAGTTCTGCACCTGGATGTAACCACAGGCTGTTGTGGCAGCTGCCTGGGAGCTCATCCAGTTTTAAAATGACTTTTTGCCAGAAGTTAGCTTTCAGGGATATCAGTTCCCTGACACAGGCTGCCCTGTAGCATCCCAGGTACTGATGCTGACATGAAAGGACAGGTAGGAATATTTGGCTTGGGAAGGGGTAGTGGAACTGCATTTTGAGCTAAAGGAATGTGCAGTGGGAATAGTCAGAGTAGATTTATCAGTTGTGCTTAGATGCAAGCCTGATGTGCATGTGTGTATTTATTTGATAGCAGCAGACAATTACTTGGATGTCGCTGGAAAGAACAGGGCTTGCCTGGAAGAGGTATTTGTTCAAGGAAAAAGGGTTGTTTGAGAAGGATATGGGTATGTTGCAGAAAAATAGATAGACTTGTTGTTCAAGGAGGTCCTGATGTTGGATTTGTTCATGGCCCCACCACCCTTCCATAATGTCAAGTGCTGGTGAAAATTGGAGGCTGCATTGGATGCTAAATTATTTTTCTTTCATAAAAGCAAAAGGAATGGCATTCAAAGAATAAGCTTGGCTTAGGGCCACAATTTTGATGGCAAATATATTGCCTTTTCACCTCACTGAAGTAAATAACAGGCAGTAGAGAGGTGAAAAATGGTGGGCATAGGTGACAAGGCATAGGTGAGGTGCACATTCAGTCTGAGATGCTGAGCTTTTCAGGGCAGGGAATTTTTCCTCATTCTCTCTGTCTGTGAGCTGTCAGACACAGATCACAACTGTAGAAAAAAAAAAGTCACTGCATTGAGTTGAGTGCTAAATGTGTGCAGGAAGGATACACATACTCTACCAAATAATGAGTACTCCCTCTCCTGAGGGTGAGTAGGGAATCAGAGAGGGCACTGTGAGAAAATAAAGTGTGGTTAAATGGGATAGACCTTAATTGCTAGAGCTGTCCCCATAGGTGCCATCCATCCAAATGAGGAGCTGAATACTGCCAGTGACCTCTCTGTGCCTTCTCTGTGTCTTGGAAACTACTACCTTCTTTTTTTTTTGCCATCTGCTGCTAACTGACTTTCAATCTTCTGTATGTGATCTGGCTCTGCTGTGGTGACAAGCAAAAATTTAATGGAAAAACGTGACACCCACTTCATCTCTCTCCTCTCTGCCAAAGAAAAACATTCTTCTGCAGCTGTGCTGGGGCTGGCTTTGTCCTTTCATGCAATCTGTCAGTCATATGGGGTGAGAAATAGAGACCAGGGTGCTCTAATAACCTCTTAGGGAGCTTCAGGCCTCCTTCCTTACCAGATTGGATGTGTCCTGGGCAGCAACACAGGGCAGAAGTTGGTGGAGGCTCCTCTCCTGTAGTGTAGGGGCAAAGAACAATATTCCTGATGGGCTTTAGTGGCACACCTGGAGATGGGCTCACTGCAGTCCTGCAGCTCTGCTGAGATGAGCCCAGGCTGTTTGGTGACCTTGCAGCACTCATCTCTGAGCTATTGCTGCAGCTGAAGTTGCCTGCAGAGGTAAGGAGTGTATGCTCTTGGGTGAGATGGGCTGATCTCCAGTAGACAGGAGGAAAGTCATTTACTCTTGTTCTGCACCAAAGATGTTGAGTGCTGCCCCTGATTTTGGATGTGAACAGAGTCCTCAGCTGTGGCAAAATTCTTTGAAGCACATGGTGGCTTGTGAAGCAAGGGAAGCATTCTTTCAATTGCTGTGCTTAGGAGTACCTGGTTTAATTTCTCTTCTCCAAAGTTTGGATGCTGTGATGGGAAGGTCTGTAGAAAAGAGTGTAAAAAAAAGTCAGGCTCTTTACACCACAGCATGGCAGGAGGGTGAGAGGAAATGGACATCACAGAGGTGAGAGAGGTTCAGACTGGTAAGGAAAAAAGGCTTCACAAGTGAGGATAACTGTGCACTGGAGAGAGAGCTGCCCAGGGAGACTGCACCACCTCCTTCCTGGGAAGTTTTTAAGACCTGACTGGCTAAAGTCCTGAGTAAGCTGGTCTTAGCTTAGTGTTGGCCCTGTTTGGGCAGAAGACTGGGCTGGAGACCCCTTCCAGCTGGAGCTGTGCTGTGGTTCCTTTCACAGCAGTCTGGACTCAAGGCACTGACCTGCTGAGATTGAGATAGGGCACTGCTGGGCAGCAGACTGGTTTGTTTCAAGGTTGTTTGTATATGCTACCTCATACCTGCGTTATTTCCTTTTTGTGGATAACCCTGAAACTGTGGGTGTGGGAAGAGACCACATTAGCTCATGTGCATAGCATGGCAGAGGTTTTGTAGACCTAAAACCTGAAAAAACAACCAACAAACCACCCCCCGCCCCCCTCTGTTCCTTCATCCCTGCAGCAAATTCTGTGCACAAGACAATGCTTATCCCAAGGCTGTTTTTTTCCCAGTCTATAGCTTCTTTTGTTGGCTTCAGTAATCCGCCTGCAATGTTTTGATTTTGTGGGGGTTATCTGAAGACAGGTGTGTTCTCATTTATGAAGCTTCTGGTACCCACCAGAGAGATCTGTGTATGTGTAGAACCAAAACTCAGGAGCAGCAGAGAAGTGATCTTCTCTCCTGGATTTTCTCACCACTGCCAAAGCAGCAGGGTTGCCTTAGGGGAGCCTGTGATATTACGGACACGGTGATGCCTTCAGAAGGGGCCAGGACTAAGAACTCAGAACTAAGACTGCAGTATTTCTTGCAGCCAGACACCTGGCTTTCTGGGATCTGTCCTGGCTAGCAAAGGAGGAAAACTGAGGGAAAATATGATGTCTAAACTCTCCGCTTTCATAACTCCTAATCTGAGGCAGCGGCTGACTTTCTGGAAAACATCTGTCTTTCTCATCATGGGTGTAACTGGCCTCGTCATCAGCACTGATGGTATGTCTTGTTTGAGCTCCTTGGTGCTGCAGCTCCCTTCCCCTCCTCCTCTGTGCCTCCCCCCTGCACAGCTGGGTGTGTGACTCAGGCCTGGGAGCAGTGTGGGGTTTCAGGCAGGCTGGTAAGATGTATTTTTTTGAAAAAGGGCATAAAGCAGAAGGGTTCTTTTTAGAAAAAGAAAAGAAAAGCAAACTGGCACTTCCTACGTATGGCTCTAATGCCTTACGTGCTCCCTGGTGAAATGCTGCAGGGACTGAGGGCTCTCTGGGGATGTCCATTATGGTTGGCTGTGAGCCATCTGCCCTTCCTCTCACTGGGAAGCATTTCCCCCTTGCCTCTCCAGAGGGATGCCTGTGTGTCTGGCTGACCCCTTCCCTCATGGCACTCCTGAAGGGGCTGAACCCGAGGCTCACTGGGAGAGGGCAAGAGCTGGCAGCTGCAGGAGGGCTCCAGATGTGTGCAGGTGCTGCTCCCTCGGGATCTGCAGCCAGCTCCCTCCGCCAGCTGCTGGAAGGCACCGCTCAGGCATGACTCCCTGCAGGAACAGGCATGGCAGGAATGAGTTTTGATACTGTTTTTAAGGCATGAGCTCTCTGGATGCAAAATTTGTCTCCTCCTTGAGCCTTAGTGCTTTTGCAGTCCTTTTTCAATTTGGTTCGTTTGCTCCTCATGGCTTTCAGTGGATGCTGTTGCTTGCCAAAAGGTCTGAAAGAGAAAAAGTAGTATTTTGTACTTGCCCAGGGTGACTTGTGACTTCTCACTTGGCTGTACTAATTCACAGCAAAATTTCAGCTGAATTTCCATCAGAAAAGTGCTTCGAGGAGTCTGCTCAGTGACTTGGGAATGCTTCCCTGTTGTTGCTTGTTTGTTGGGTTGTTAGAAATATGTTAGAAAAACCACAGGGAAACGATGAACTTAATTTATGTTGCTGTTTTTTACTCAATTACAAACATTGAAAGATCTGCAAGATCAAAATGAACACAAAATGTGTCACTAACTTTCAAAACTGTGCAGTTAAAATCTTGATTACTTTTCTAAAAAGTTTAAAGGCATTTCATGTCCAGAACATCTTTTTTTTTAGCTTTAATGAAGAAGAACCTTGCTTGGGACAGCTTGCTGGCAAGATTGGTTGGGGATGGAAGAAAACCCTACTTGGTTTTAAGATGTGGCTTCAGTGCTCAAGAGGGACATTACATGGTATGGTGGCTGGGATGGAGCCACTGGAGCTGTGAGGAAATTGTTTCAAATTTACAGATATTTGAAGGGGAAAAGGAAGCTTGGAATCATGAGCAAGAAATGAGAGTCTGCAGAAATGTGCAGTGCTGAAGAGCCTTTTGAAGCAGTTACTAAGTGCAGAAAGCTGTAAAGTCTGGGTGTAAAGGAGCCAGGGTTGTGCCTGGGAATGACCAATTAATGGTGCCTCTACCACTGCAATGATAAAAGTGTTCAAAAGTATGGTTTGGGGAAATTCTTAAAAACCTGGGTCTTGCAGCTGTCAGTATGTCACAGTTTGGTTGAGGACTTTTCAGTTCTTGACACCTGGATATCTGAAAGAGAGGCTAATTTGGGAGAATTCCAAGAACAGCAGCAAAAGTAAGTGGTTGAAGTACAGGTTTGTGAGAAATGATTACAAACATTAAATGTGTATTGCTTTGAAGGTGGACAGGTGTTTGGAGGAGTTTGAGGAAGTGATGTGATCAGAACAGTTTATGTTAAATTCACATTGCTATTCTTGAGGCATCTTTCTCAGTTTCATGTGATGACTGTAATGTCATTTTCAGTAATAGTACCAGAATAGAGTGTCTGTGAAAACTTTGATTTCAGCTGTGGTTCTCGTAACACACAGATAATGAATATTTCTGTACTCGCAGCAAGATCCCTTCAGAGCTTTGTGCTTAGATTAAAATTATCATAAAGGGGATTATGAATCTTAAGCTATCATTATGCTGTGCCTTTTTAAAACTGCTAATGTCCTCTGGTAGTGCCTTTTCTCTTTTTGTCCGATCTAATGCTTGCAGGTTAGAGAAGGGTAAAAAAGGATCAGTGTGCAGTAAAGAGAAGCTGGTGATGATCAGCAAAGAATATCCAAGGGGAAAGCACAATGTTGGCAAGTGTAAGAGTAGAAAGGGGACTTTTCTAAATGGTGTCATATGAAAATTAGCCACTGTCAGTAATCAGGTTACAAAATGTCTTGGAACCAATAAATCTAGATAACTGGAAATCCAGATAGGCTGGAAGGTCCCAGAGGAGATGTTTGGCTTGTTGATACTGATTTTTGTTGGGTCATGACAGCATGAGGAAGTATCTGAAAATATTCAATTAATAAAGGGGAGGAAATGAAAACTATGCACTAGAGATCCTGGTACCAAAGAGATGTAAAAATACTTGGAATCTTTTAGGATTCCGCATTTACAGAGTGCAGTAATACAGATAAGATTTAACCCTGGTAGGTAGAATTTAATGGAAAGCAGATATAGTCAGACAAGCCTGGTTTCATTCTTTGAGATGAAAAAAAAAATGGTAGTAAATGGAGACATTTTGCAAGCAATTGGCTGTTTATTTAATTGTATTGGTTGAAAGATTGTACCTCAAAGTGTATGGAATTAAAGGACTGACTCAAAGTTGTTGCAAGTGGAGAACTGGTGTCAGAGGATAGATTTATTGGGTTCTGCAAAAAGGTACCAGACAGGAGGCTTCTCAAGGTTTTCATCCATGGTCTGGAAGCAAAATCATGTGACTAGCAACAAAAAGATCTGTCTACCTATGTGACAGGTGAATACATATTGGAAATCAAGACTTGGAAAGCATAACAAAAAAAAGTGCTAAAATATACTTAAGAAAAATGCTCATTCCTCAATCTTTGAGGCACACCCATCTTTCCTTCTGGCAGTTGTATTTCAGCAAATTACCAGATCCTATATAAGGGTACCTCGTGGAAATAGTGGATTTGGACAGGGAAGATTAGGAAGGTTTCATAGTCCTTTCTAGCTTGAAATGCTATACAACTTTATTGCTGGGCCTGTTGGCTCTGGTTACTTCGAGGCGTAACATAGAGCACATGCATCACAGCATTTGGTCATTTTCCTGAACTGTTGATTTCAGTGACGTTTAAATAAGTGCTTTAATTGCTTCAAGCTGGTTTTGAGCTGCTTGTGTTTATCGTGACATCTCTTGGCACATATAAAGAAAGATAATCTACAAGGCATAAGGAGAAGGGTAAGATTTCTTCTAGAAAAAAAGCATTAGTCCCAAAATACAAGGTCACCTTTATGTATATTCCCTCTTGAAGCTGAGTACCAAAGGTGGCCTTGTATTCTCTGAGCCTCTGTCTGGGATAGACTGGGTAAAACACAAGTGACTGGTGTCAGTGTGCCAAGGGTCTTCAACCATGACAGCTGGAGGGCAGAGGAAAAGAAGAAAGCAAGGCAGTTAGCGTGAGGTATGAGGACAAAGGGAATGTGTGAGAAGATGGGTTAAATACACATATAAAAAGCAAAGTTTGTAGCTTTGATTTTAAAGGTATAATTAGTGGAAGGTAGTGGCTGATATGGTTCCAGTTGTACTAATGGTACCAACTTTTACTCTAGTGTTTAACAGTGACAGATGGTTCTTGTCCCTCTGGCTCTGTGCATCACACTACAACCCTGTACTTTCCTACACCGTTCCTGGAGGAAGCTTAAAATCCCTTGCCTGTGGCAGGTCTTACCTCATTCATGCCTGTCCAGAACTTCTGCAGCATTGTAGCAAGCCTGGAGATATCTATGTGATCCAGGGTCAGTCTCCTCATAGTTTACAGGGGAATAGTCTTTAATTTTGACATGCATATTGAAACAGGAGGAGGAGAGTGCCTGGGACATTTGGGAAGGGCAAATATTTTTTCTCCCTTGGCATCTCGGTATTTAGGTAGCTGGCAGACAGGAGATGCTGCCTTAAACTCCTTCCATGGCTCATGGCAAAACCTTTTGTAGTTGTAATGCTGTGTTGGTTTTACTCTGGAATATGCTAGAGGCAAAAATATTTTGTTCAAGCATTGTGTGGACAGTAGATGTGGTTTAAGAGTGTCCAAAAGCTGTATTGGAAACACGGCAATGAGCAGGAGAGTGCCTGCCTTCTCTAAAGCAGTGTTCCTTCTTTTGGCATGAAGTCCCAGTGTGCCTGTGGTATGATGGTGTGTGGGGGGGAATGCTGTTCCACTCGTGAAGTGTCCCCTTCCTGACCTGCTCAGCATGGAGTGCCTCCTGGAGAATTCTGGCAAGGAATGAAGCTCCTCAGCCTGATGATCCTGTCAGGCTGGTCAGGCTCCACCAGGAGAGGCTGAAGCTACGTGCTGCTGGGAATCACCTCGGGAGCCTGTCTGGGGATGGAATAAATGAGCAGTGCTGGTTGTTCAGCACCAGTTAATTTGTGGGGCAAGTTCTCCTCCTGTGACTGCCTTTGTCATTCTGCTGTGCCAAGGTAACCCGTGGCAGTGGAGCCACCGGACAAGGCACGTCTGACTTTCCAGAGTACTGCCAGAAGGCTTTTGAGGGGGTCTCACTTGACTTACATGCCCCCTCTTAATTGAGCCCTCTGAAGGCACTTTCCAGCAGGTGTCCCAAAAATCTCAATTCCCACAACTGCTTAGATCTCCAGCAAGAGGTCTGGTAGTAGAGGCAGGCAGGCTGCATTCCATCAGTTTAGTCAAGCAGCAGGGAAAAATGGGAGTCAGAATTCTGTGGAGATGATATGAAATGAGCGAGCAAATGCCTGAGAAAACCTGGACCAAGTAGGGGTATGAGAAAGTGTGGAGACAGATGGGGTGAGTAAATGTAATGAGTTGTGTGCAGCCCAGGCTGTGACTTCAGTGGTCTGCACTACATGCCGAAGAGAGATGGCTGTGCTGGTGCTGGGAAGCAGCTCTTTGACCAGTTCAGCCACTGGCAGATGCTGCACTGTGTGTGAGCTTTGAGGCAGTGCTGTGACAATCTGAAATTTGTCTGTGTGATGCTTTGCTTCAGAGCTCTTGCATTAAGCAGAGATACTTAACACATGTCAGACTGGGGCTGTACCCATACAGGAAGCTGATCATCCCTCTGGACTTGGGAGGGAAGAGGGGCCTGGTGTAGAAGTAGCCCTGAGGTTACATGTGGCCTGGTGCTGTCTCATAGCAGCAAGGAGGAGGTAGCTGTCATGGTTTTTTCTTGTGTCCAAACAGATTGTCAAGGATTTCTCTGAAGTACAAGGGCACAGTTAATGTTACCAGCACATTCAGGTTCCTCACTGTGGTTATTTGCAACACAGAGACCTAAATGCTCTTTTGTTAGCCTAGCCAGGGAGCAAGCAAAGACTGGTTTCTNTCTTAACTTCTCAGAGTCTCCTTTTCAGAGAGTAGTTTTTGTTGTGGTGGTGTTCCTTTAAAAGCCAGATAAGAAAATAAGATTGGGAGGAAGGAACGGGTTTTTCCATCCCTCTCTGACAGGGTGGAAAAAAATGGTTATAAAATGTCATCTTTTTTTATAGTTTATGTGAGGAACAGCTCTGTCTCATTTAGGTCTTCTCTGCTATAGCCTAGTGCACCGTTTCTCACGCCGGTGGGCAGGCTCATATGAAAAGGCACAAATGTAACCACTATGGGGTGTAAAAAGGTTTTGCATTATTTTATTGGAAAAGGGTATAGCCAGAGGATCTGTTGAGGGGATCCAGGGAAGGGGCAGAGTAGAAGAGCTGAGAAATGTGTGCTCTCTCAGCCAACTCCTGCCTTAGAAATCATACAGTGTAGGAAGGTGTCACTTCTGCTCCTTACCTTCCTGGTAGGTGTTGGTGGTCTTGTGGAGCTCTCATTGTTAAATTTTTGTGTATCTATCCCAGACCTGTCAGCTCCTGCTGAGTATGTTTTAATAGGAGAACCTCTTCCTTTTCCAAATTAAGCTTTGGAGAGCTCTTCAGAGAGTTCAGACTAAGGGACAGGATATGGATTGGACAACAGTCAGTTTGACAGAATTTGGGAGGAAGAAATAGCAAGGAGCTCTCTTAGCTTACAACTTTACTAAAGACTAGTAGGACTGACCAGGAAGAGATTTAAGAAAGCAGAAACTGTCTGTAATCTTACTTAAAGCAAGAGTTATCACTAAAGGAGGTTGGGTTCCTCTTATTCCATATTTCTCGTATATGCATGATGGAGCTTAGCAGCAGAATGTTTGTCGGCAGACTGTGCTTTTTTATCTTCCCCTGGCAGACATCGTGCAGTTGTGTGTATCGATGCCCCTGTGGGAAGCTGGGCCTGCTGGTCAAAGGCACTTCTGGGAAGTCTGGATTGCTTGCTTTGGTCAAAGGCTGACTGATAAAGCATAGTGCAAGCTGGCTTAGCCACTTTGCTTTGGATTCTGGCTGGACTTGGAGGGGTTTAAAGACAGGGAAAAATAGAAGACAAAATGTGCCTTTACCAGGAAGTGATGCAAACCTCAGAAGATCCAAATTTGATTCCCTCTTCAACAGGGGAAGTAGTGCACTCAGCCTTAGCAAGAAACTGTCATCTGTCCACTAGTGTGTTGTTTTTCTTGGAGGTGTGCCATAATTTGGAGACAGTTTCTGTATTTTGGGAAAAGAGTGGGAGTGTGCCATCCAAAGCAGAATATATCATAATGTGGCACTGGCACATCAGCAAAATAATGTTTAACTAATGTAGTTTAAAGAATTTAAAGAAATTTAAGGGGAAGGTGCATGTTTTGTTTAGTTAGGATTATGCATAACCCCAAGGAAGGTAAAGATCTTGCTCATTAATGCGGTGAGATTTTGCTAGATGGAAGCATATGCGAAGAAGAAAACATGGAAGTGTGAAATATTTTGAAATCTGCTCTTGTATAGGCAGTGCTTAAAATGTGACTTGATAACCCTATGAGAATGAAATCATTCCTGTTTATGAGTTTTTGATGCTTACCAGCCAGCTCTGACCCCACAGTGGTCCTGGGCAACATGAGAAGTGCACTGCTCTGGAATCTGAGATGTACATGGCTCGTCCTGCTCCTTAGACTTTGCGCTGGTGCTGCCTTGCGCAGGAGACACAGATTTGGGATCTTGTGGGAGGGCTGGAGCACCAACAGTGCTGCAGCAAGTGGCATCCCAGGCTTGTCACGCTGTGTAAATAGGGAGGGAGGGGTTTGTACCTCTTAGTACATCTGTGGTGTGGGTGGGTACAGACTCAGCTGCAGGAGGGCGGCTGAGCAAATGTTTTACTGCTGCTGTCACAACTATATATGGAAGACCAGAAAAAAAACCCAACCCACTGCAGTGGTCAGGCCAAAAGAACTTCAGCTGAATTTTGTTTTCTAATTGCTAAAGCATGTCTGGATTGTTTCTGTAGTAAGAAAGAAAGTCAGGTACTTTGTGTCTGGTGGATGGCAGGTGGCCCAGAGATGAGGAGATTGCTCAGTCTGAGGCTGATCTGTTGCCATCATTAGGTACGTGGCTACCTAGAGTAATCTTTTTTGGTGGGATCTGGGAACATTACATGCCAGAAGCAGATGTTCCCTTCAGTAGGAAGGGCTGAATAGTCCTGTGTGTGTGCTCTAGCAAAAGCGTGCACAGGTTTTGGAGGAAGCAACGTGGCTAGTGCCCTGCCAGAGTTTGCAGTGGCAGCCCTGTCAGTATGGCCTGCAGGATTATGCTGATTTATGGCAACTCTGACACCTCCAGCCATTCAGTGACTCAGGGTTGGGGAGAGTAGCCTGCACTTCAATTTTGTTGTTGCAACATTATAAGAGACAGTACGTCCTGGTCAGGATGCACCATAGCCCGAGGCATTTCAGGCTAATTGATAAGATCATGAGGATAGGGAACCACACAAACCACACATTCTTCTCTAGGGAAGAGCTGTTCATCCTGGAGATAGTGCAGCTACGCAGTGCAAACTTGGACAACATGTCCAGATCAATCTGCCTTTTTTCCTGTCCTATGATCATGGCATGACAATGTCGTGAAATTGGACTTTAAAGTGTGTCTTCACATAAATAAATTTTTTGAAGTCTTTGATAGAGCTCAAATTGCTCATTCCATGAATTTAGGAAGAATTCTTAAAGATGTCTGTTGTCTCTACCATTCTTGGTTCTTCCTGAGACTGAAGACAGAATATCTCTTTTCCAGGCTTATACATATGGGGATAGATTTGCAGATGCCTTACAGGAATACCCAATTTTTTGTTGCATTTTCAATGCCAAATGCTGCTCTAGTTTGAGGATGTCACTTCTTGCAGTACCTTATCTGGAAAATAGATGCTAACATACCTCACTGTGTTTCATGGAATAATTATAGAAAATGAAGAGTTGCTCATATTTTTGGCAAAGATCTGCTGCAAGAATATGGGTCCTGTTTTTTACTTTTTTAAGGAAGTGCATTTTTCACTTCAGTGAAGTTCTGTGCACCTGACCTCAGCCAGAATGGTCTAATTGTTGCAATTAAATCACCAAATTATGTCATTCTTAATACTTGTAAAGGAAGCAGTGCTCTGTGCAAGGCAGTGTGATTTATATAAAGCAGCCTAAACAACCACATCATAATGTCTCATTTTACAAAGACTTACACGCACCAGATGATGTAGGAAGACTGCATGATTTTTTATCATGTCACTGTAAGATTCTGCATGGAAACACTGAATTACTTATATACTTCTACATTCTCTTGGGTTTCTAAGAATAGGCTGTGAGGTGAGCTGCTGCTGTAAACAATGCAGTTCTGAGAGGTGGAGAGAAAAAAGAAAGCCCAGTTTTACTGGGAGAGCTTGAGTTGTATAGGGCTGAGTGCTTGGGCTGCTGCTGTTCCAAAGTTGTGGAACCTGACTGATCTCTTAAATGAGGTCAGTCCTGATTGACCACACAGAAATAAAGCAGAAATCACCTGTGGGAGGGAGAGCAAGAAATGAACAACTGGTTAGGTGTTCTGGCTGTCCACTTCAGAGGTGCTGGCATAACTGTACCTGTTGTAGCTCCTTTGTACTGCTCTGCCAAGGTGGTCTCTGTTAGCTTGAATAATCCACAAATCCATCCTGGTGGAACTGGATTGGAGCAGCAGATGTGGAGTCAAGCTGCTGAACCTGAGAGGACTGTGACCTCTGGGAAGGATGGTGCCTTCTGTTGAATATGAGGAATGAACCAAAAGTTTCTGTCAGAAGGGCACGTATCTGCACATTATGGCTGTTAAACATTTTTATCTCAGAATTCCAGTGACACAGCAATGCAGGATTTTCTTGGTGGTGGTCTTTTACGTGGTCTACTGATGCTGAAAAGAGGATGAACTCCACCTTTTGCTGAAATGCATAGGATGTAAGGTCAAGCTGTAAGAAATTGCATATTTATTAACTCCTCCTGCACTTGCAGTATGGTGTGATGGCTTCAAATTGAGTCTTGGAGTTGGAATGTGCCTCTTTGTTATGCTCAGTCTGAGTTTTAATGACAGAGCTGGCGTAGCCTAGTAGTTTGCATGTGACTTTGCCAGGACTTGCTCAGTTTTCAAGATGTGCTCTCATCCATTGGATATGAGCAGCATTTCGACTCTTGAGTTGTTAAAGAGAGGTTGCCAAAGTATGTTTCATAGCTTGATATTGTTATAACACTCCTTTCTGCATGCTGGGTTTTCAGACACGTCAAGGTTTTCTGAAATGTGTTCCTTCAGCTTTGTTCACACTGGCTTGTGTCATCTGAAATGCCTGCTTTCCTCACGACTATCAACAGAGAGAAATGCTTTCTCAGAGTCTGAAAAAACCCAAGCGTTACCAAAAAATGAGAGCAGGATAAATTTGTGGTCATTTAGGCCAGAGAGTGTCCCTTCAGAGTCTAGGAATAGGCAGAGGAGGATGCCATCACAATAGGCTGCCTTATAATTGCTCCCCTTGCCTCTCCTCTTCCCCATCCACTTAAAAGGAGAACTTGGGAAAGAAATAAGAAAGACGGCAAAGAAGCCGACCCCAAAACGTACCCAGCCGGGGCAGTCTGAGACGGTGGAAGCAGAGGCATGCAATTAAAAAAAGCTGCGTGCGCCCGGTCCTAGACATTCCTGCAGCTGCAGGCTCCTGGCGCGGTATCCGGGTGGGCTGGATCCCTGCCAGCCCCTGCCTCGGCGGGGACTCTGCTGGGGAGTGGATGGGGGAGAGGCCGGGGTTATTGCTCTTTCTCCACGGGATGATGAAACTGCTCCTGCCTCTGCTCAGAAATGTCTCACTTTCTCTGTTTATGTGCCTTGGACGAGCTGCGCTGAAGGAAGAAAGAGCCTCAGAAATCCATCTGAAAGGCAGATGGAGCACAGCTCCCCTCCAGCGGGGAGCCCACCTCTGCTTCCCACAGTCCCTGCTCTGTGCGGCAGCAGGGGAACGGTTTCACAACAAATGTCTCTGTGTTTCCCTTGGATCTGGAGGGGAAGGGGCAGGGGTCAGCGCCAACAGTCAGGCTTTTGAGACCCTGGGACCACTGAGCCTTGCATGTGTGCATAACTTTTAACCAAACCCCGTTGAATCCGTGTGGTTTTATTCTGCCTACGGGATGATGTAAATCCAGGGAGGGGTTAACACGTCGGTTACTGGTAGTTAAATATAAAGTGTGAGAGCACGGCTGGGACGTTGGTGGGGTGAATTGTGGGGATGCTCTTGCCTCTTCCAAGGACAACAACTCTGTGTTTGTGCTTTGGGCTGAGGCAGGCCTGAAGCTGCTCTGGACACATACTTGGTCTTTCTTTGCACGGTGTTGCTTTTCTGTACTGCTGCCTCCATTGTCCCTCTCATTTCTCTGCTGGGGTCTGTCATGGGAAGAGGTGCCTGGGCCTTACTCAGCACTGTTTTAGCTTAACCCTGCCCAGAAAGGCGAGTTGGGCACCTTGTCCCTTCCTGAGAACAGGAGTGGCAGGGGTGAAGGCCTGTTCCTGCCATCATGAGAGTGATAGTCCTGCAGGTGTCTAGCACGATGTTATCTTAAACCAGAGCTGTTTTTCTGGATATTTTTCTAGAACTTGTTTATCCGAGTTTTTGGGCAGTGACTGAAGGGTTCGGGTATCTTGGGGCTAGATAGGTATCTTACACAAAAAGCACGTGGGATGTTCTGGGTGGCTGTTGGTCAAATATTGTCCCTGTCCCCAACATTGCCAGGCCTCTTCCCGTCACAGGCTCACAAGTGTGCTCTTGTGCCACCACTGGCAGAGGCTGAACAAGTTGAATGACCACAGGACCTTTTCACTGCTAGAGGTTATCTTGCCAAAGATGAAGCTTGTGTATATCAGCAGAGGAGGCTTGCTGGTGGTGTTCCTGCACCAGTTTCACAAGTGTGCTATTGTTTTTGGGAAGAAAAGAGTCATTGCCATGGAAATTTGAGTGTTGAAAGGCAAGATGGGGATCTGGGCACATTTCTCTTCTGCTCCCCAGTTGTGTCTTTGGGTCTTGTTTATTCTTGTCTTATCACTGAAGACTTTAGAAGGTCTGTGTTGTGGTTCTTGTAAGTCCTGGTACAGACCTTCTCTTTAGTCCTCCTTAGGTGCTGGATTTTTTTCCCTAAACAAAACACCAACTCCAGAGTGTCCAAGGAAACCTGAATATGTGCATGGACATCCCTTAGCAGTGAGAGATTTCACAGCCCTTGGCTGGGTCTGTAGCCTATTTGCTTATTGGCCCAGTTGCCCCTCTTGGAGGCGCAGAGCCGTGGTGTTTTCTGATAATACAATGCATTGCCTAACAATACTGTGATGTGGTGTGAGAAGTCCAGCTTTTATTCCTGCAGGTACAGCACTCTGTGTAGGGCCTTTCTTTTATCAACAGAAAAGCCAGGAATACAAATTTCTATACATTGAAAAGACTGGTTCTCGGCATGTATCCTTGTTTACTGCTTGAACTTTTAAGAATGGATTTACATTAGGATCAGACAAATCATCTGCTTAAATAAGAATGGCTAGAGCACTAAATCTTTAAAAGCATATCAGATTATCACTGCTTTTATTTAATACTTCCATTTTAGTTAGGGAATATGCAGTTTGAATTGCTATTAGCATGGGAATCTGGTTTAAATCTATTTCCATGTTTCGTCCTGACGTTTTCTGACTGGTTTAACGAATCTTGTGACTAGGGTAGTAGGTCTAACTGCAGCTACATGCACCAGAGATAGAAGCACTGTAGGCAGGATGGGGAGATTGATGATCTCTTCCACTCCTTCCCCCCATCCTACTCACCTGGCAGCTTGTAGAATAGCACATACAGGAGTTATGCCAAAAGATGGATGGTCCATTTAAATTTCTATTATCTCCATCTGTTTGCAGGCTTTTCTGGTTGTGCCTGGCTGTCCCCATAAAGCTCAAACTGGATGCTTGTGTAACAGAACCCTTTCATGGAACAAAACTATTAGGTCTTTCTGTAAAATGGTCTAATGTGTTCCTTTTACAAAATGATACCCTACTGGACCTTTTGAAATGGTACTAGATATTTTTTATTGCATTATTGGAAAAATAAAGGCAACTTAGTGGGGAAAAGAGGGACAGCTGCTCTTTCCAAAAGAAGAGCTGTTTCTCTCTACTGTCCTATGCTTGAGTTCCCAGTGTGTGCATGCTTGCAGCTGTTATAACACTGGAGCAATTCAG
>VZUA01070543.1:0-11488 GCA_013401035.1 Horornis vulcanius
TCCCACTATTCCCCTGCCTTTTTTTTTCTTTCATTCCTGTTCACTTTGCTTCATCTTGGACTCCCACAGGCCAGGCTGTCTCAGGCTTCTCCAAGCAGCACCTGCCAGGGAAGCTCTGCAGCAGCTTCTGCTGCACAGTTTTGTTCCAGGGGCTCGCCAGTCCTAGTCCCACTGCCTGGGCTCCAGCCAGCCCTGCCCATGCTCAGATTGCTTTTTCTGGGGATTTTTGGGCAGTTGTCTTCCCATAAAAGGGCAATTTTAAACTCTCCTCTCAAGGGAACCGGCAAGAAATAAACTTTTTTGGGATAATAAGAAAATGATGTTTGCAACTCTGTAAAACTTTTGGGGTTGTTTTTACAACCTTAGTTTAACCTGGTGGTCTCTCTGATATAGCAGCATCATCTACTTCAAGGCATTACACCAGGAGAGCCAGAAGAAAGTCTGTAGGGAGGTGCCCCACTCCTTTTCTATCCCTCAGCCAAATAAGAATGATTGAGCCCCTCTCTGATGATCTGTAGAGCCTGGATATGCCCAGTGCAGCAACCTCAAAGCATCCATAAGCAAACGGATTTTTGTCATTAAATGATAAAATTTTAGGAATAACTGAATCATAGTATGTTTATTTCCAAACAGCCTCCACCCATAAAAAAAACAAACAAAAAACAACAAAACAAACTGCAAAAAACCCAAAAACAAACAAGCAAACAAAACAACAACAACAAAAAAAAACAAACCACGCAACACAAAAAGACAGTGAGCACATAGGACAGAAGGAGGTTTACTATTTGAAACCTTGATTGTCAATTTCACATTGGTGATTAGGTTCTTTAAAGAGTAATTGCAACTCATCTCTTTTTTAGCATTTTATGCTGTCTGTCATCAATCTACAAAGAACATAAACATGGTTTTCTGCTTTACAACCTTGATTTAATTCTGTTTGTAAACCCTGGGAAACAAATGCAGCAATGTCATGCAACTGAGGAGCAAGGCCCTGAAACACAGCTCACAAAACCATATTCCCTCTCACTTCCATCCATCTTCTGAAGGACATAATGCAGTTACTGTTCATCTTCCTTCATGGTCATGCTGTTCATACCAGTGGGAGGATGCTCCCTCCTGACATATGACTGGCCAAAACATCAGTGTGCATTGAGAACACCCCCTGCCACAGTGTCCAGGCACTTTGTGTCCAGGCAGAGATGGATGGAATGAAAATATTCTGAGATGGGAAAGAGGGGAGGTGGTTCACAGGCTTTGGCACTTCCTTGGAGCCTCGGCAAGGTAAATAGTAAATGATGTCATGGATACCCCTGAACTCCCTGACAAAGCAGGGAACCAAGTCCTCAGTGCTGAGGGATCTTTCAAAATAGTGATTTCTGTGATCATTCTGTTTTCCTACAGTGTTTGTAAATTCACAGGGGAAGGAGAGGGATTATGCACAGAAGACAGTACTGTACTTTCTGTTTACTCTGGACACAGAATAATACCCAAAGCTTCCTCTGAAAGCCTGCAGAGGACATGGGCTAAAAGAGAGCCTCTGAGAAGAAGTCCTGAAAAGTAAATGGGCAGCACAGGCAACACTGCTGAGACACTGCAGAAGTCAGGCAGTGTACCAGAGTTTTGGTCTGCACCCTGAATGTAAACCTGGGAGACAGAAATGGCCATAGAATTCTTACAATTACATTCTTAACCTATTTGTCTTTTTTCACTTTTTTTGATAAAGAGGAAATAATTCATTTCCAGGAATATAAGTGGCTTTAATTCACTTAGATCAAGCCTCTTTCTTTTTCTTTTATTTTTTTTTCTTTTTTTTCTGATTCAGTGCCTGACTCAGAATCATCATTCTTACCACTTCTGTCAACTATCCCACATTTCCCAGTGGTTTTTACTACTGCAGTTTGGAAGCACTCTTTGTTCTTATAGTCCCAGTGCCTACCAAGGCTTTTCTTTTCATGTTCTTTGACGTTTATTCCCTAGGAGCCAGATCCTTGTGTCCTTACATGTGAGCCAAATCTCCCAATGAATTTGCAAACATGCAGGATCAGCAACTTAAACAGTTTATTTGTTCTTCGGGGTTTTCTGTGTTCTCAGGAAAAAGGACGCCTATAGGCAAACACTGCATCACCAGGTTTCATCTACACAAAAGGGAAGCTTAGAGAGGAAGGAAGGCACAGCAGTGCGGAGTTAACGATTGAAAAACAAAAACAGCCTTCTCAGGGTTTTTTTTTTTTCTGAGGGGATGCTGGTGACAGATGCAGTTACAGGACACTAAACATGTTTCTTGAAATACATCAAAAGACTCCTTCTCTGGGCTTGGCTCAGTGTCAGCAGCAATAGCTGATTCCAGTGTGTTGTCAGAATAATATAAATCTTTGGCTGTATTTTTGAGACACCTTTCAGCTTGGATATCTATACTACATTTACATTTAGGAACCTGGAATTTCTAATGGCTTGGCACATCAGGCTGAGAACTGCCTGCTCCCATTTACTTCAGCTTTGGTGTTTGCCTTAGAGAATTCTGGCCAGGCACGTTAGAAAATGTAATGTATTCAGTTTATGTCCTACATATAAGTTGAGATCAGCATCAACGACCAGATCCAATCTGCAGCATTAATTCAAACAAACAGCACTGCTGACAACATGATTGCTGTGGATAAGGACTCCATCTCACAAACTTATATGCTAGTGATGCTTCAAGTTTCACTTTAATACAGGTGTCCCTCTTCTGATGTCAGAAATTTTATGGCAAGTAGTCTTGGTGATGAGCCAAGGTTTGACACAATCTAACTATCTAATTTTGTGAAAATTTGTGGTGAGACAGGACTATTAATATTTTATTCTACAGTAGAATTAAAACCTCATTTTGCTCTCTGTCTGCTGTGTACATACAGAACAGAGCTATTGCTATGGATCAGTGGATTTTCCAGCCAGAGAGATTATTCTGATCTCTCAGTCTGGCATTTTACAGCAACAGTCAACCGTGTTCCCTGGGAAGTTTGTGCATAAGATCCCTTAACCTGCCAATATTAATTCAGATTACATATGTGTAGCCTTACGTGGACAAATGCTCAGCTTATTGTGCAGGTGAAACATCACATTTCTTCTCCAGATATGCCAGTGACCCACACTAATGGACACATGCCTCATTTCCAGTCTGACTCTATCTGGACTCAGCTTCCTGCTATTGGATCTAAGCACATTCCAGGAATATATTTTGCTGAATTGTTCATCATTTCAATGGCCTAGAGTTTGGGACATCTAAAACTGGTTAATATGTACTTCCACAGGTGTTTTACAAAGACTTTTACCCTAATTCTGTTGATTACTTAAGTCCACCATTCTTGGATTTTCTATAAAAATCAAATAGATCCATTCACAGACATTTACCCAGTTTTATTTTCTACACTGCTTCAATTTCAGCTGAGATCATTTCCACACATGGCAGGTCCATTTGCACAGAAAAAAACAAAGGACAGGGGTCTGATTGCTCAGCTGAAGTCAGAGGCCACAAGGCTCAGGTACTGCTACCTCTTTCTGGAAGTGTTTTACACATCTCTGTATTTAACCTTGAAAACAGAACATAGGAGAGAGTGCCATCACCTGTGGAAGCTTATGCCACATCAGCACAACTTTGCCAGCATTCCAACAGAAAATCACGTTTTGCAAAGGCTATTTTACCCCACTGGCATTATAAATGATGTCAAGGCCATCAGGGAAAGCATCAAGCAGACACGAAGTCTGCCACAAGATCTCAGTGGTTTGCACAACTGCATGTGCCTTTACCCCTGATGGCATCCCACAGACCAGAGAGAATCGTCTTTTTTTTTATGAGAAAATACAGATAAATCCATGCTGGAACAATGCAATGCTCTGGAAGGCTGAAACAGCTTGTGAATGTAAAAATCATTCACCAGTACAAAACCAGGGCGTTGCTGCATTGTCTGCAGGAGATAGCGACGTTCAGCCCTCGGGGGATACAGCGAGGAAAAAAGAATGCAGCAGGAAATCTTTCTAAACAAGAGGTTGGCCACATGCTAAGAGCCATATGCACTTTATTTCATGAAAGCTTCCGAATGCTTCTATTTCTTATTATAATGCTCTTTAAAGATGCCGCTCCTTCAGGTAAGCAGGACCTAAACAGAGTTCTCTTCCTAAACCAAATAAAAATCATAAACCCTTGGAATGAGGAAAAATTCTTCAATTTTTTAAATTTTTATATTATATTTTACCTTTCTGGACACTAACACTGTATATAGAATTTCTTACATCTTATTTTTTTCTTTTTCTTATGCCTGTTTTGCAGACTGAAGAAAATAACTGTAAATCAGTTTGCATTCAAAACACCACACTTGCATCTAAAAGAACAGGATATTACACCATTAAAAATAAGATTCAGTATAATGGAAAAATTTTCTGACTGACAGCATAGCACCTTTTGAGTCATAAATTCTCATTTTTAAGGGACAAAAGGGACTATCACAATCACTGTCTGAATTCCAACATAGCAGAGACAATGTAATTTTAGACAATAATTCCTACGTCAGACCTGCCTTCTGATCTGCAAGAAAAACTTCTACTTTACATGTCACACCCTGCAAGCAGAATACCCAGGGATTCTTCATCTTTATCCATAACAATTATCAAACAGATTTACAAAAAACTGATAAGCAATAGGACAGAATCAAATCCTAGCTCTAAACAAATTTGAACATAGATGAATCAGCATACAGAAATAATGATAGGATGGGAGATCTTTTAGAGACATCTTCTACAGGCTAAGCACAGGGTAAAATCAAGCTATTTTATACTTCACAAAGTTCCTGTAATTGGATCTTGCAAAATGGCTAAATATTGTAATGGATCTGTTGCTTCATTAGCACACTCTGACATCCTGCAGCAGCACATCCATCAAGCTCCTCATTCCCTCTGGGGAGGGCTCCTGCAAGGGGCTGGCACAGACGTGAGTCAGGCTCTGTAGGATCAGCAGACTTGTGGGTTTTGCTGTGCACTGGCTGCAAACCAGAGAGGCTGGGGCCAGGGTGCCAAATTTGGAGGGAGAACAGGTTGCTCTCCCTGCTAAGGGGACCAGTGATAGTCACAAGTGATTTCTGATGGTTTTGAATCATCATGAAGCTGGTGTGGGCGAGTAAAAAGGGGTGAGACAAAGATTATACTTTGGCCAAGGGAGCTTCAGGCCAATTTGTAACTTGAAATGAGAATCTCTGGTGTTTGTCTGGGAGAGTCACAGCTTTATATTTCTACCCCTGCCTGCTTTTATACAATGAAGTTAAGAAGTGTTAGGAGTAGGTCAGGTTAGAAGATCTCCTAAGAGCATGGATAAACCTAGTTGAATAATTAGTTCCATGGCCTAATTAGCATAAAAAAGCCAAGATGAGATTTTCAAAGGTTGTGAGACACCCAAGTCCTGTGTTAATCTTAACTTTCGTCTTATATTGCTTCTGTATTTATATGTGTTTTCTTTTAATTAGATCAACTTTGATTTGGAACAGTTCATTATTGAAACACCTTATTAATACCACAGAAACATTAAACAGAAGTTTGCATTACTAAACTTGAAGTTAAAACCTGAAAACGTGACCTCTTAACTCATAAATCTGTAATCAAGGCCTAAAGGTTGTAACATTTATGCCAAATAGCCCCAAAACACAGGATGAGCAGGATACTTTCCTGAACTTGGAGACTGGAGGCACCATCTCTGCCCTCATGTAGTTTTTATTGTACATTATTTCTTAACCTCGAACACTTCATTTTGCAAAATTAGTATTGCTTTTTGTATTATCTTTTAAAAGATAATACAAAAAGCAATACTAATTATAATGTGATTATACTGGCAGTAATACTGACATGACTCTTGTGAATCCCATAGTTACATTAAGGACTGCAAAACACAGATCACTCAGATCAGATAACCTAAACAGTGGGAAATAAACATAAAAAGCTCACTTACCATGACAGCTCTGGAATTGCACCAGAGGTGAACTTGTCTCTGTGAGATCTCCCAGCTCATGAATCCTAAAGCATCACCTGCACCAGGGTGATGCCCAACATTGCTGCCCTCGCATTTGAACAGAAAGCCCCTCAGCTGAGCTCAGGCTCTTTGCCTCCCCATCCACGGGTGGTTTAAGCAGACATTTGATTTTTCTATTCCGTGCATGCCTGTAACTATTCTTAGCAGCTAATAGCTGCCACCCTTGGGACCGTGATGTCAGCACACTCCGCACTCACGGAGCTCTCCCAAGTCAAACCCAGAGCTCAGCACGGGGAGCTGGCTCCTTAGGCAGGGCTAAGGGACTGACACCACCACAGCCCAGCTCAAACACACCAAACAGGAGGAAGTTCATCTCAATTAAAGAAATCCTTTTCTCTTCTAAGAAATCTGCGGCCAAGATTTGAAAAATGGTATTTGTTTTTTTGAGGCTGCCGAGTACTTTTTGCAGTTTAATAAAAGCATAGCCTTACTGGCCATCCTCTTGCCAGTGTCCCATGCCAAAGTTTTATGCACTTTTGGAATTAACACCAGTTCCACTATCCACATCACAAAGAAAGCTACTGAAGAGGCAACGAATGGCAGCTTTGTTAGTGATCTCAGCAGAGAGGCAACAATGATCATGGACGCTGAACCTTTCCACTCACCAGTATTTGCTTCCAGTGTATTTAATGATTCATTACCCTAGAAACCTCCATTTGGTTGGGTACATGAGGCATTTCTAATTTCCCTTCAAAAGATGAAGCTCCATTCCCTTGTTCATCCTATAGCTCTTCTTTACACCTCTCACAGTTTAAGTTAATTTTTCTGAAAATAGCTACATCCAACTGTAGAAATAATCTAGAGAAGTTAAAACTCCTTGTAAAACCAATGTTTCCATTAAATTGTTAAAAACCTCTCACCTTCCAGGACTGTGTTATGTCTTCTACCCCAATAACACTCCAGTGTTTTATCACATTCATCCTTCCACTGATAAGAGCACTCAGGTTTGTTTCCACTTCTGCTACTTCCAGTTCACAAAGCCCCAGGTTACAGGTGAGGTTATTATTGAACCCAGAGTATCTGGTTTGTGCAGTATGAGACTTATTTTTATCTGACATCACCAGCAAGCTGGTAAAAAAGTTAGCCTAATCCTTTTTGAACACCAATCCAGTCTTCCTCAACATTGGAAATGCCTCCAATGTGTCTTACCTAGGAATTTCACCTCACCACACCGCTAAATATATTAAATAGACCAGGTCCCAAGACTAACCCCAGAGAAACACCACTAGAAACATCCCTCCAGCCTTGCCACTTTCTTTGGAATGGAACTTTAGTCAGCTCACGGCTCTTGTGTTCACCACCTTCACTTCCAAATTCAAGAACAACTCACTATGGAGTGTCAGTTGCTGGACAAGTGGAGGAAGCTCACCCTGGATTATGTTTTCCCAGGTACAAGAGCGTGCATTTGTCCTTGTTGAACTTCATAAGGAAGGAACAGTGATTTCAACTGTGAGGTGAGGGCTCACCACTATGTGAGACCCAGAGCAGTCTCTGGGCTGGGGCCCTGCTCTGCAAAGTGCCCCCTCGATCCCTGTCCACAGCATTCCTGGTCACTTGTGCTCCCAGCAAGCTGCAGTCTCCCAAGGTTGCTCTCAAGAGCTTCCAGATCTCTCTGCTCTTCCTTGGATTTTCCTGGCTCTGGGATTCCCCCCTCACACCTCGACCCAGTGCTCAGGCACAGGAGGTGCCCCTGCCACAGCTGCCTCAACAACTGAGAATTTACACTGTCAACCGGATTTTAAATATTACACACGCTTCCTGGTGACATTATCAGCTGAATTTGATCTCCTCTGTATAAAGGGCCACTTAATGGGAGGAGGAAGTTTCTTCTGACTGCTTTATTTAGGGATGGTGAATGCTGATGCAAGATCTGGTGATGAATGTCAGCCAATGTCAGCTTTCTTGTACCATGAAACATATTATTGTCATTGTTCCCCTGCTTCATTTGGTCTAAAAATAGCTTCCTATTACTATTATATTACACCAGATCAGGCTTTTTTATGGACATGTATACAGGAAAAAAAAACAACACGTGCTTATATTTTTAATCCCTGGTTGCAGCACTAAGTAAAACATACAGTGAATATCAGGATCAAATCATAGCATCTGTCTGTTAGGATTTGTTGGTATAGAGCTGTCACCCACACGGCTCGTTGTCTGGTATTAAACAAGACAAGTGCAACAGAGGAACATGAGAAGTGTTAGCAGTGCTGCAAGTCAGCTGCAAAAAACTTCCAAAGCTAGGCCCTGGATGCAAAATTTCCAGCACTTAAATTGAAAACACTATTTTTAACAAAAAAAAAATTAAAAATTTGTTTTTGAGTTAAAAAAACTATCTGTTTTAATTAAAAGCCAAGTTTTACATATCTTCCTTTTCAAGTAAATACTGCTTTCTTATTAAATTAGATATGGCACAAAAACTATTGCTCTATAGGTACATAACTATTTGGTTATGAACCTTGCTCTGTTTTTCTGAGATGTTATTGAACTAAACAACACAAGTTACGTTTTTGCCAGGGGCTTTTATGAATGTTAACCCTGATTAGAGAAATAACCTCCCATGTCTAGGTAGGAACATAGAGGAGAGTCTCTGACTTGGTTAAAAGTGCAATGCACAGACCTAAGATCAACTCTGTCCTTCGGACAAATGATTCAGCCTCCACACATGAGATCTATGTGTCATACAAAGAGCAGAAAGAGAAGCCTGACAGGAAAAAGGAAGTTTCCCAAGGAAAAAAACATTATCACTTTGGGTACAAAGTTGCCTTTGCAGTGGCCCTGCATGGGCTGTGTTTAACAGCAACCCTGGGACTTAGGGCAGGCAATTTACCCAAGTCTCCCACAAAATCACTGAAGGGTGTCCAGCTCCTCCAGAGGTGCTTCAGAGTAGAAGCCATACTTGTGGGATCTGAATTACTTTCTGAAATAAAATCCTTGGTATTTAATCTTTCAATAGTCCAGGAAAAATTGCCTTCATTTAGGCACCTGTGTTAGGCATGCAAGGTTAGGCAACGGGAATTGCCTCACACATCTCTTTCCCTGTGTCTCTGCACCCCATTTCTGCTACTATCACAAATTTGGTTGAAACTAAAGTTGAAGATTTTATCAGAGCAGTAACTGGTTCAACCACACTCTTCCTGCTCTGATACTTCTGGTTGTTTGCATGCCTAAACAGCATCTCAGTCTTTGATCCCCTCTCGAGAGCATGCGCTCTTCAATTTGACTATTTTTAGTTCCTCGTCTGTGACCATTTCCTCCAAGATGAAAGAGCATGGGATGAAGATGCCTACGTATGTTTGTGCAATGCTTTCATCCTGATTTGTGGAAATCCTTATACAGGAATAGCACACTGCATTTTTAGAGACACGCAGTGACTGTTAGTCTCCTGTACTTCACCTGAGTATCAATTTATTTACTTGTAATTTGTCACACTTTGAAAAAACCATTTCCCATTTCTGAAGAGACAGCACACTGATTAATAAAAAACTCCAGTCTGCTGCTTGTCCTTCCTACTGTGATTTGTGGGCATAGAACACACTGATACATTTTCCTGTAATAAGTGATGCAGAAGAGTGGCTTAAACTTTTTGAACAGAAAAATTATAATAAAATTATTATGAAAGAGTCAGTACATAATGCAGGTGATTGACCTCCATTATAAAGCACATTGAGATCTGTGAACAAAAACTACTAAATATAAACTAATTATTATCATTTGGGTTGGAAAAGACCTCTAAGATCATTGAGTCCAACCTTTAACTTAGCACTGCAAGTCCACCACTAACCCATGTCCCCAGGTGCCACATCCTCACATCTTTTAAATACCTCCAGGGGCAGTGACTCATCCACTGCCCTGGGCACCTGTGCCAGGATTTGACAATCCTTTCCATGAAGAAACTCCTCCTAATATCCAGTTTAAACCTCCCCTGGTGCAACTTGAGGCCATTTCCTCTTTTATTATCACTTATTATTTGGGAGAAGAGACCAACACCCACCTCGCTCCTTTTATGTCACAGATTACTTTAGTGCTGCTCTGTGACAAATACAAGCTTTACTTGAAACTCACCTCATCATCTGTGTGTTCCCATATTTCTTCAAAGAAATTTGCTATTTAAGAGTCTGAATGCCTGAAAATAGAATTACTGTTTGCTCTCACACCAGTTGTTTTCCTCTCTACTACAAACTGAATGAAAACAAAGCAGACACAAATGGACAGTTTTATTGTCTAGCTGATTAGATTTTATAAATACATTCAGAAATTTATTTTGAGTATACCCTGTATTTCTGTAAGACCAAAAATACTGCCCTCAATTCTGTTAGATTTCAGCCTTTTCTTGACAATCCCCCTGCTCCTTTAGGATGGTTTTTAGTCTTTTTTTAAACTTCTTTAACAGGCAAACTGAATCCTGCCTCTTGACAGCATATCAACATACCTAAAACAATAAAGTGTGTGTGCTGAATGCTTCTTTTGCTACAAGCTTCAGATCAAGCCTTTGACGAGAAAAACACATTTTCTTTTGAAAGCTGAAATACGTCAGCAAATACTGCTGCAATATATCTGCTTTGCTTTAAAGAAAAGCCTCTTTAAGAAAGGGCTGTGAATTCACATTCTCAATCCAAACTGTGCGTCACAGTCTGAATTTCCTGGTCTGATAGCACCACTAAAATGCCTCCCAGAGACTAAATTCAGCCTTAATTCAGGTTTGTGTGGCCAGCAGAGAATTAAGGAAACCCCACAGTAGGGTCTCATGGCTCTAACAGCTTCTGTGCTAACTCCCACATTCCCTCCACATAGAACGTAGCCAGGGAAAGGAGCATTCCTCAGAAACAAATGTTTCAGAGGAAGATGGAAGAATCCCTATACAAAATAAGCAATTCAGAAGTAGTCCAGCCTCTAAATGATATTTCCTTTTAGCCTCCATTGAACAGTAATGATTGTAATTCTACATTTCTAACTTGTTTTATGGTGTTCTTTCTACATTACATCACACTACCCAGTGTATAAAAACAATGGAATGAAAGCCTCTAATTTTAGCTGTCATAAGTTAAAGAATAAATGGCAGCAGAAGCTCTCACATATAATTGCAGGATTTTAGGTGACTACAGAAAAAGTTCTCTTTTCTGTATGTGCACAAATGCTCAACCCTCCAAGCAAAATCTCAGGAACTGTACGAAGTCATGTGTGCTCAGGAGTTAATGGTGAAGGTGTCACTATACTCAGAAATAGAGCCAACTTTCCCATGTCACATTCAGCTTATTAATAACCCCATTATTCCTGTCGCAATGGCACATGTCTCTCCACTCCTTGTTATTGTTATGCAACTGGAACAGCTCTCAGAATCTCTCCTGGCTGAGCTGGAACAGGTAAACTATAAAATCCAGCTTGAATTGAGCTCTGTGCTGAAACGCTACTGCAATTCACCCGATGAAGGCTGAGTGA
>VZUA01070543.1:36736-66003 GCA_013401035.1 Horornis vulcanius
CCGGGCCCAGCGGCAGCCATGAGCGGCGGCGTGTACGGGGGAGGTGAGTCCGGCGCCGCCCTCCCCTCCCCCGCCCCGCAAGGCGGCGCATTCGGCCCCGGCGGGCGCTTCCCGCCTCCCTCAGCCGGGGCCGGCGCTGCCGCGGCCCCTCCGTGTCCCACGAGCGAGGAGGCGCCGGCGGCGGGCCTTGTTTATGAACTTCGCGGCCCCGAGGTGCCTCCGCCGGGGACCGCTCGCACCGCGGCCTTGGGCAGGATCCGCAATACCAAGGTCCGGGGAAGGTCCCCGCACTTCGGGAGCCGGGTGTGGTTCCCCCGAGCCCCTCTGCACACTCCCCGTCACCACTGTTCGTTTCCGACAAGTTTCCTTTGGGATGTGCTGAGATCAGCGGGGATTGGGCCCGTAGGGATGGGCGCTTCGTGCTCTGACCCCTTCCCTCACACAGTCGATGTTTTCAGTCCCACCTTCCTCATCCTTATCACCCCCGGGGGCTCTGGAAGTGCCTGGTTTCGTGTGACTGTTCAATAAGAACTTTTTGAAAGCTTTATCTTGCGATCCGTTTAGCCACTACTGCGTTTTCTCTCTTCTGCTAAAATTCTCTTTCTTACACCGTACGGAAGGATTGCAGTGCCCCAGTTAAAGCCTGTCTGCAGTTTTCCAATAGCTCTCTAGTAGCGAGAGTTCTGAATAGAGATATTTCCCCTTGCTTTGTACAAGATCCCTTGATTTGCTTGTCTTCCTTTGCCAGTAAAACAGGCAGTGGGCAGGGAAAGCTCAGGGTCGCAGAAGAGCATAATAACCATTTTTTATCTTTATTAACAATCTTTTCAGATGAAGTTGGTGCTCTGGTTTTTGACATTGGCTCGTACACAGTGAGAGCAGGCTATGCAGGAGAGGACTGCCCAAAGGTGAGATAATCTGCCTCGATGGAAATTCAACATGAATTTATGCCTTAGGTCTTTGTGAGTTACAACCCTTCCAAATACATTGGGGTTTGTTCTGACTCTATTGTATAAAGAAACTTCTGAATTTATGAGAAAAAAAAAACACTTCCAAAACATTACTAATCCTCATGTACTGCTTGCCTCTTGCCTTGCAGGTTGATTTTCCAACAGCCATTGGTGTGGTGCTAGAAAGGGACAATGGCAGCACTCTGATGGAGATAGATGGTGACAAAGGCAAACAAGGGGGCCCGACTTACTACATAGACACTAACGCCCTGAGAGTTCCAAGGGAGCATATGGAAGCCATTTCACCTTTAAAAAATGGAATGAGTATGGTGCTCTGTCTTTTTCTACCTGATTTTAAAATGGCATTGCCAGGCTGCAGGAAGTCGTAGTTGTGTTGACAGATGCTGTGTGCAGCAGCAGAGGCTGTAAGAATAGATTCCTGGTTTACAAATTGCATGGAGGTGTGATTGGTTTTCACTGTTAGTGGACTTTCAGCATAATTGTTGAAATCATGGTGGTTGTGGTGGAAGAGAATTCTGTAGGGCTGTTAGAAGAGGTGTGTATCTGCTGAGGACAGCTTTTGGCTGAAGAGCTCTATGCAAAAAAAAAAATACATTGGAAAGCTTTTTTGTGTTTATGAAATGAAACAAAAGTTAGAAGTAACTGATCTGTTTGTCTCAATGTTGTTACAGTTGAAGACTGGGATAGTTTCCAGGCAATTTTGGATCACACTTACAAGATGCATATTAAATCTGAAGCCAGTTTGCATCCTGTTCTTATGTCTGAAGCACCAGTGAGTAAAAGCAGCAATGCATTTTGATAAGTCCTTTTGCTTACTCTGCAAACATTAGTCCTGGATAACTCTGACAATGACTTGTAGGTCACAAGTGCTAAAACTTAGCTACAGAAATGACAGTTTTAAAATTCTTGGACAGGTTCTGGAAAATGTCTAAAAACCCCTCAAACTGAAGGAGTTCATATGAGTTGTATTAGAAAGTATTTACAATATGCTATTGTTTTTCACTTACTGAAAGGAAGCCAGAAGTTAAAAAAAGAATTTTTACTGCCTAGAATAAAATGGAAAAGATGTTTGGTTGCCTTATATATTAAGTTACACTTAATAAAATGGCATCAAAAATCTTGCTTGCTATTCAGCCTTACAAGTGATATTATGTGACACAGAATAATATTTATAATGGAGAAGTTTTAATTTTTCTGTCTTTGTTTCTGTAAGTGGTCCAGTAAGGCAGCTGAAGTGGATGAATATAAATTTCTGGGAAAATCTGCACAAGGTTTCTGTCATTTCAAAATGCTCAGCATTTGAAGGGCAGACCTTGAAGTTAAAGTAGAAAAGGTAGACATGCCATACATCAATGATGATTTCTTTAATAAAACCTTATGAAAAGGGTTTTCTTGAATTTCATTATTCCCTTGTGTTGAATCACAGCTTGTGGAGTGTGGATGGATTTGCAATGGCTGTTTGATGTTTGATGGCTCAGTGGGTGTCTGAATAGAGGCATTCCCATTGACATTCTCCTTACAAATCTCATTTTACTTTGTTGTATTGGCTTAGCAAAAACTTCACATTTTCAGTAATGTGTTGAATATTTGAGATATATCCTGGCTTAATCACAACTACAGTGGAACTGTAGAAAGATACTTTGGGAACTGGAAAGTCTGGATTTATTTTTCTTCCCACTGGGCAAGTTCCTTCATGTATCTTTCCCCTGATAAAAGGCAGGGTGCTTGCTTTAGAGAGTTCTTTGGGAACCTGACACTGGAAGAGCTCTAGAAGTGTAAAGAAATCTATTGTAACGTGAAAGGTGTATATAGCACTTCAGAGTGATAGATAAGCACTGATGTATTGTAGTATAAATGGAATTAAAAATGTTCTAAAGAAATAAATTACTAGAAATCCATTTCTGTAGAATTTTGGTATGATTTGAAACTGTGGCTGCAATTTTTCTAATCACTTCTTTATTGTATTAGCAATCTATTAGTGTGCAAACACAGCTTCCTTTTGGTCACTTACTTGTGGTTTGAATTTATTATTTTTTAGTGGAATACCAGGGCAAAGCGTGAAAAACTGACGGAATTGATGTTTGAACACTACAACATCCCGGCTTTTTTCTTGTGTAAAACTGCCGTTCTGACAGCGTATCCTTTGAAATGTTTCACTGCATGGTTTTATTTTCCTCCCCTTAGGAAATGATGGTAACCTTTTTCCAGGAAACTCCAAGTATAACAGCGTGCCTAAGTTTGCTCAAATTGATTTTTTTCCATAAACATCCAGAGAAATAAACAAATTCAGTTTCTGAACTTTAAGGCGTTAGAGCTCATTTTTGAAGTTCTCCAGATCTGACTCTGTCCTTGGGGGTCCAAGTAATTTATTTTAATTATTTTTTTCCATTGTATACTATGGATAAAAATATTACAGACCTGGAACAGTGGTGTCCACACTAATAAATACAGTAATTAGAGCTTAAAGTTTTCATAGCCTTAAGAAGAATATTTGTAATTATTTTAAACTGGTAATAGGTTTCCAGCTTTGAGTCTAAATGAGTTGGATGTACCTAGAGCTTGCTGCATAGTAATGGCATGATGTCTCACCCTTGTACATCCAAAGCTTGAGCTAGTTCCCAGATGAAAGTTAAATGCTGCTCTCTCTGAGGTGTGCATTTCACAGAAAGAGGGTGCACACTGGAAAGTGACAAATCCCTTTGTAGAGGCAAGGAATAACATGTTGGGGGTCCTCATTCCTAGTTGTGATCTAATTGTATGGCAGCACTTTTTTTCTGAAGTGAAAATTACAATGTTTTCCTTAATCATTTTGACTAGTTTTGCTAACGGGAGATCCACTGGTCTCATCTTGGATAGTGGAGCAACACACACCACTGCTATTCCAGTGCATGATGGATATGTACTTCAGCAAGGTATAAACCTTCATGGATAACAGCACTGCAGTGTCATGGTCGAGTTAGTGTGATTTCTGCTTGTACAGTTTTGTTACTGCTTTGACATCTGTGTGCCCCCTTAAAAAGGAAAAAAACCCTAATTGTATTCACTGACAAATAGTTGGGAGAGTCTATTCATGATTTGAATACTTTCCAGGTTAGTTGTTTTGGTTTTTATTTTGGATCCCCTCTTTGCCTTCTAGGTATTGTAAAATCACCACTTGCAGGAGACTTTATCACTATGCAGTGCCGGGAATTGTTTCAGGAAATGAACATAGAGATAATTCCTCCATATATGATTGCTTCAAAGGTGGGAAAGTAACTTTATTTAGTAAGTGTTGTTTTGGGGAGAGGCTTAAATGTTTACCTGATGACTTTGTACCCTGCAATCTCAGGAGGCAGTTCGTGAGGGGTCGCCAGCAAATTGGAAGAGAAAAGAGAAGTTGCCCCAGGTCACCAGGTCTTGGCACAACTATATGTGTAATGTAAGTAGGCCATTCCTCCTGCCTTCACGTCCCTCAAGTGTTCCATAAATAAGTTTTGTTTGCAAGCATATCAGTGTTTTCTCTTGAATGAGAAATCTTTGAGAAGTTAGTACCAATTCTATAAATTTCATAAAATCGAGGACTAAAATTCATATAAATTCATGTTCTTTTTAACTCCACAGTGTGTCATTCAGGACTTCCAGGCTTCTGTCCTCCAAGTATCAGATTCAACCTATGATGAACAGTATGTTACTTACTTCTTTCTTGTAAAATTAGTTACCAGCTGTGCTGTGGTGCTCAGCCTGTTCATTGCTGTTGACTGGTTTTGTTACAGAAGAAGGTTTTATCTAAAATGTGATGATTTATGAAGGTAGGAGTACTGCATATACCCAGGTGATAGCTTTTTGTTCAGTATTCCAAGATGAGATAATTTTAAGTATTATTGGAAGTGTAAGTCTTATGAATCACAGTATTCCCATTGGAACTGTAGTTTATAACACTGCTTAGATAACTTGACATCCTGTTTAGAGCACTTTAATGTGTTGCTTTCTGTCTGATGCTCCAGGGTGGCAGCACAGATGCCAACAGTTCATTACGAGTTCCCCAATGGCTACAACTGTGACTTTGGTGCTGAGCGTCTGAAAATTCCCGAGGGATTGTTTGACCCTTCCAATGTAAAGGTAACACCACTGTGATAGCTGTGATTGGAAGGCTGTGCATGAAGCTATCGCATGGCTTTCTTTTGTGTCACGTTTTGAATTTTGTGATTTGGATGTATTTGCACTGTGGGGGTAGAATTTGGCTGTCTTGAATTATGGCCGGGGAAGGGAAGGATGAAATGTTCAAATTGGGTGGTGATCAGCTGACTGGAAAAATAGGGGAACTTTTGTTCCTTCCCTAACAAAACGCTTAGCTCTCTCTCCAGTCACACTTGTAAAATTCAACTCATTCAGGGCTTTTCTCTGCTTTGCTCTCTTGAAGCAATGATGTGTAGATTCCTGATTTTCCCTGCAGGGTTTATCTGGTAACACGATGTTGGGTGTGAGCCACGTTGTCACAACAAGCGTTGGAATGTGTGATATAGATATCAGGCCGGTAAGTGTTAGTCAGCCAGGCAGTATTTGAAGGCATAGATATTTTTGTGCTGTTACATGTTTTTGGGACTAGAACAGCAACAGTGAAAAAATTTCCTAGCATTTCCCAAGATAAACGTTTAGAATAATTTTGTATTATGCATTTGTAAAAAGGGAGAGGTACCATTAGTGTTGTCTTACAAAATGCTAAATCAGGACCTTTTACTTTGTGTTTCTACCCATATTTAAAGATCTGATGTACAGATTTTGTGGCTAGCACTGCATAATTTGGATTGGACTGGCTTCAGATAAGCATTTATATTTGTAACTTTGAGTGTTATGTGCCAATTTTTTGGCAACGTTATGTTTAGAACATATATGGAATTCATAAAGAGCAGAAAGAAGTTCTAAAGGAAAACATTCTTTTTAAAATTAAAGTGCTGTCTTTCTCAGGTGTCAATTTGATGCAGATTGCGTGAGAGTTCTTTCAAAAATTTCTTCTGTTAACCAGTGTGTGGGGAGGGCTTAGTGGGCTGGGCCATGTTGTGTGTTCACCAGCTGCAGCAATAGTGAGATAGAAGACTGCTGCAGGGCTGTGGGGTTTTCTTTTGAGGTTGCATTCAGCTGTAAAAAACCCAGTTTGGATACAGGGGAGATCTGCAGGTTGAGGGCTCTCCATAGTAGAAACTGTTCTGTGAAATCATATAGAACATACGATTTCTGCCTTCCTATTATAGTTTAAGCTTCCTTGCAATATTTTTAAGTGCTGAAATAATGAATTGAATTGGGAGAGGTAATACTGTTGGCATCAAGTGTTGTATTATTGCTGCTGACTGTACATACTCGTGCCACTCCTCTCTTGTGAGAAAGAGCTGTTTTCAGAATGATTTCTGAGGTAAAGCTCCAGTTTGTTTGTTTTTGGTTTTTTTTTCTCTTTTTAGGGTCTCTTTACTAGTGTGATTGTAGCAGGAGGAAACACTCTAATACAGAGTTTCACAGACAGGTTGAACAGGGAGCTGTCTCAGAAAACCCCACCGGTAAAACATCTCTTTCCATGACTGTATTGAGTACTTAACATTTTACCTTTCTGCCACATAAGTACACAAGGATATCATAGCACTGACTTTCTTAGGAACCTGAGAGCTGAATAGATTTCTGCAGGGTTAAGAAACCTCCCCTCTCTAAAGAAAACAAAGAATTCTTGAAGAGTTTTTTACAGAATAAGTTTCCAATATTCCTTGAGTATTTTACTGCTCCACTCTTGCTTTCAGATTGTAATCCTAAGTTCTGTAATTGTCCACAAGAGACAGCCAGTATTTCTCTTGATGGTCTCTCTTTTGAAGTGCTGCTGACTAACTTCAGGCACAATCAGTCATTCTGCCTGAGGTCACTTTGTTGTGGCAATTACTTTTCCTTGATTTTGCAGGCAACCTAAATCACCAGGCTTTGTCTATGAGTAACATATTTGCATATTTTTTAACCACTTGATGTCGAAGGAAGTATTGATACCTTGCATCTGAGAGTAGATGTAGATGATGATATTTCTTGAATTTTTGTATTCACTCAAAAATGTTCTGCTTGTGACAACTCTGCAGTGATGAACGTTAGGAGAAACTAAGAAATACATTCATTGCTTAGAACAGCTGAGGAGGAGTCCATTGCAATTCAAAGATTTTATTGCTATAAGGCATTTTGAAAGCGAAAGGAATGAATGAATGGGTCCAGAAAAGACTAGATGACTTATGTCTAGCACCATAGTGCAGTGTTGGAGATGACACTGTACACTGTGATATTATTGCTCTCCACCTGCCCCGTTCCTTGCCTTAACCATTTGCAGTTGGGAGACAAGGTAAAAACCACATTGCCTGTTCCAGTGTGGTTGTTCTGAACTGTAAATGCAGGACAGGTGAGCAGCATTGCAGATGTATTAGAATGGACCTTTTTCATCTGCAAATTGGCATAGACAGTAGTTCCTTGTGCTGCTGATGGTTTGTGTGATGTTTGGTGTTGGCTCCTTTTCTGTGCAGAGCATGCGCCTGAAGTTGATAGCAAACAACACGACTGTGGAGCGGAGGTTCAGCTCCTGGATTGGGGGCTCCATTTTGGCTTCTTTGGTGAGTAAACCTGCCTTACTGTGATGCTGTGCTGAACAGCACTGCCACCTGGAAATCTGACTCCTCAGAAGTGTACATTGCAGATTCTGTGCTACATAATCATCATCTTGGCTATCCTCATGGTAAGGGGAAGAGAATCTGTTCTAAAAGGAGGTGTGAGCATTTCCAGTGACAACATACCCTGCCATGTTCTGTCTTGGGTTGCAGTATGTAACCAAAAGTGTGTACTCCATTTGCCATCCACAGCACTTTCTCTAGATTGTATCTAGCAGACCATGAAAGTGGCAAACCTGTTTCTGCATCATATTCCTGAGTTACTGAGCACTGAAATGGTTTGTGGGGGTTAATTTATGGTCATGGGAAGGGGAGACTGGAATCAGCATTTGGTGCTGCACTTCCTGTCTTGAGTTCAATGCCTTAGCAATAGATCTCAAGGAAGAGACAGTTAAGCAGGTCAAGTCCTAATACTTGACTGAATGTAAGGGCTTGCTTGTTTTCCCTCCTAGGAAAAGCTAATCGTGTTTTCAATTAACCATCATTTGTGTTCTGCTATTTTTTCATTGTGTGTTGCTTTTGTTTCTTTATTTTTTAGGGTACTTTCCAGCAGATGTGGATTTCTAAACAAGAATATGAAGAAGGAGGGAAACAGTGTGTAGAAAGAAAATGTCCTTAGAGCTCTTTACTGTGAAAACTGCTGCCTGCTCGGTGCTCCTTCTGTTTTCTAGCTTTAGCATACTCAGGAATGGGATGGACTCTTTTTTGTAGAAAGTTTCTATTGAGTTTTTTTGCATCATTCAAGTTCCATTTTAACAAAACTTAGAAATTTGGAGAGACCTAATTGGTACTATAATAGAGAAAGGATGTTTACCTCCCTTGTAAAGCAATAATTCATGTAACAGGCATTTTATAATTTTGTATAAAGGTCTATTTTCTCTAGTATCTTTTCCTGGGAACAGCTTTACAGGTTAGCTAATAGATAGAGGCATAACCTTGCAAATGCCTGTGCTTATTTATTAATTATTTCTTGTCTAATTCCTTGTCTACTTTCATACTAGTCTTCCTTGCTAGTACTTTGGCCTTAAATTGCTCTTATTTTTCCCTTAAAAATAAAATTTGCTCTTTTCTATTGGAGTAAGCTTGTGAGTACTTGCAGATAAAGTTACTCTACTGTTTTAGAAGTTGAAAGTTTGTATTCAGTGATCTATTTTAGTGTAAACTTTTACTGTGTCACAGAAGTGTTACATTCCATGGAGTGAATGTTGTATGAAGCACTGGTTTGCTCATTTTTTTTTTATGACGGAGCAGTTTCATTTCAATAAGCAAGCAATGCTTTCCACCTGACATCTAAGAATGTATTAATGCCTTTGTGATGTTGGTGAGAAGCAAAACCTGTTGGGAACAGGGAAATTGAGACAAAGAACTGCCTCTCCAAGCCTGGGAGCAGAGTCAGAAGCTTTCAGTGCATGGCTTGACCCTGCTGCAGGGAGCTCCAAGTGCTGTGTGCTCATGGCTGGTGTGGCTCCCCCAGTGCCTCCCAGCAGGGTCTGTAAGTGCCTGTGTTTGCAGGGGGAAGGTGCACTCAGGGACACAGGGATGATGGGTTTTTTTGGGGCAGGAATGGGCTGTCAAGATGCAGCTCAATGTTGCTTTTAAGCTGAATTTACAACGGTGTGATGGTCTGTTTTGGGACACAAAGAAGTTTTGCTCCTTATCTCAAAAGCTGTGGAAAACCAAATAGCATTGAACTGATGGAAAAAAAAGTAAACAGTACTGCTACATTTTTTGTATCCTAAAAGATCTTGTGGGTAAATAATTATAAGGCCTCTATTTGAAAACTTTTACATTACCTCCAAATAATAAAGTAATTTATCAAACCAATCTGCTTTTGTCTTGTTATGAGAATCTTGAGTTGCTCTTTAGACAAAGTTGCCTGATCAGATTTTCAAAGCTATTGACAAAGCATCTTTCTCTTGCAAAATGAGGCAAACTGCAAAGCTGTACCAAGTGATCCAAGCCAGCACCTCTTGTCATTTTGGAAGAAAAAGACTCAGTCCAGTTTCCATTCAAGTGCAACATGGAACATAACTGAACTGCTGCTGCAGCACACTGCAGAGGGTGGTGTTTGTAAGCTTTCCTTTATTGTAAGAAGTTAGCCAAGACTCACATTTTCTTCATGTGGGAAAAACCAATGGCTAACTTTGGCCATTTAGCAGAGCAGACCTGATTTGATGAGGCCTGCCTTTTATCATTCTTTCACCTGTTACAACACTCCTTCCCTTTTTTATTATTTTCAGAAGATCCTACCTTCTGGTGTCAAAACAATTTTCATCTTATTAAGGCTATTACTGGTTATCTATTAAATACAGGAAAAGATACATAAAAAACTTTACAATCAACAAAACTTCTGAAATCCAATCAAGTCACTGACACAGGGTCTTGCAGCATGAGAAAAATAAAATGTCCAATGTCTCTAGGGGAAATTGAGGTAAATGACCCTTGTTTTAAAGTCCAACTAGTTGAGACTCAGGAGAAAGTCCATTAGCTGGATCTGTTGATCTTAGACATCACTGAATGTCTTTTTGGTAGCCTGGCACAGGGAATAGCTGAAGGTTAGTAGGAACAGTATACCATGATGATGACATAAGGCTTCTATTGACAAGTTTCCTCTGTACGTCTCCAGACAGCCCTGCTCTGGCATCCCTACTTTTGCTCTTGTTCTGGTTATGAAGGCTGGATGGTGGTCAGGTTATTTCTTACCGGGCCTCATTTTCTCAGAGGCAATTGATGTCTAATCAAATGAAGAGACGACTACTTTTAACCTGTGGCTGATAAAAACACATGCGTAACTCCTCTTTAAGTTAATAGATCAATTTAAAAAGCGGGGAGGGAGGGAAGAGAAAGAAAACTCCGCTGCCATCTTCCAGCCGCTGCGGGGGAAAAGGGAGAAACAAACGCAGAGATTCGATTCTTAACTCTGCAATGCCCGGGCAGCAGTGGCCGTGGGAGCCGTGCCCGGTCCGCCACAGCCCTCCCGGGGCTGCTGCATCCCCGCCTCCCCCCCAAACACCCGCGAGAGAAAAGCGGAGGGGAAAAAGCAACACAAAAAACCCTCTAAAGACCGCACGTAGCAAAATGGGGGACAAACACGGAAAGCAAACTTTTCTGTAAAAGGTTAAAAAGGCATACAGCGCTTGTGGCTCCCACCTCCCGCCCCGGAGCTGTTGAAAAGCCCGCGCAGAGAGCGGGAGGGAACGGCCTTGGAACCGTCAGCTCTGGGGAGGAGCCGCGAGCGGCAAATGTGCTCCGGGTGCTGCCGGCTGCAGAGCTCGCCCGTTCCGTAGGGGGCTGCGAACCGACCGGGACTCGAGGGTTTCTGCAGGATAAAACTCACCCGCGCGGAGCTGCCGCGGCCACCACCAGCCCCTGCAGCCACGGCCCGCCACCGCGGCCACGGCGGCTTCCCGTGGAGCGGGAGCCGCCACCCCGCGCCGCCCGGGGACACTGTGTCCCGCCGGAGCCATTGTACAGAGGCGCAGGCACAGAGATCCCGTCTGCCGGCTTTGTGTTCGCTTCCCCGGGCTGCCGGAACCTTCACGGGGCTCGGACTGAAAGCAGTTTCAAAGTGAATATAACATGATTAGTAGTCTTTTCAACATGAAAAACGGAATTAAAAGGTAACTTTTCCATCGTTCGCGGGTAGAGGGAAGTGAAACGGACCTTCAGACGCAGGAGGTACTGACCCAGAGGTCTCTGGAGCCCGCGGGGGAGGGGGGCGGTTGCCGCAAAAGCTGCGGTCCCTTCAGCAGATTGTCATTTTGTAAACGAATTTCTAATAAAATATCATGTAGGTACCGATTTTCTGGCTACCATATCTTCCCCTATGACTGCTGCCCACAAAACCTGCCCCAACTCGCCCCACCTTTGGACAGAAAAGGAATTTTGTACGTCTACTCTTACGTTGTTTTCTACGCCGCAGTAATAAAGCTGGCAATTTCCTTTTCTCCTGTTTGATTCCCCGTTGGCGCCATGTCAGTGCCCACACACGCATTATCGCTTTTCCGTCTGCTGAAATTGGTCATCTAAGATTTCCCGAGTTTCACCCCTTTTTTAAACTCCCAGTCTGGACGCTACCGCGCGGCCGCGCCTCCTCACGCGTGCAGACCTCGGCGCGTACTCGCATCATCCGCGGCCCCGGGCGCTCCCCGCTCGGCTCCCGCTCCTTGGCGGAAGCCGGCCGCTTCTTGGTGGATTTGGAGCCGGCCGCGGGGTTTCGCNCGACTTTTCAGACCAAGATTGTTGTTCGTGCATGGGAACTTCAAATGACTTAGAAGTGACAGACTAACTTCAGCCATTATGCAGAGCAGGCTGATTTGATGAGGCCTTTCTTTTATCATTCTTTCCCGTGACAGCATTCCTTCTCTGGCATGCTTAGATTTCATGATGCCAAATCAGCTTTTATCTTCTGTTTCTCTCCAAAGAACTCCAGTACAGTAGGAATATCTGTTCATATTCCAGCAGCACAGAGAGAGGAAAACACTGCTGGAGGTTTTTTTCAGTGTTTTACCAGATTCTACTGCTGAGCACATCCTGAAAGACTGCTGTGACTTGAATCTAGATTTCTACACCACCACGTGTGGTTCAAAGCTTTCATGAAGTGAAAGGTGAAGGTGTTTCCATCAACTGAGAGCAACAGCAGTACCTCCTTCAATTTCATAGAAGACTATTGCAGTCTTCTTTCCAACATTTCGCACTCTGCAAAAATACCTTGGACAAGAGTTTGAATTTGTCATAGAAATCAAGGTTGGACAAATGGATCAGAAGTTCCCATGCTGAGTATTTAAGAAGCCAGACTTAGAGCAATGGAAAAATTCCTCCTAGCACAGCAGAGAGCCCATTTACCAGTGCACTGATGCAGAAAGCAAATACACCCTGTGTAGCTTACCCGGAATTCAGGGAAAATATTCAGAAAAATAGATCAGAAAAATAGCAGGAAAAATATGATCAGGGAAAAGGCTCATCTGTGAGTTTCAGATGCTTTCACATTTCTGTATGATTTTAATGCACATTTGTTCAACTAAACCAGGTAAATATTACCCCTACACTTGTTACTGTCAGCTGGCACTCCGTGGCTGCTCTTCACTGTTCCTAATTATGTCTCACTTTTGTAACAGCTAGCTAGCACAGCATTTGTTCCTGGAAACATGAGAAATGATAAGATTTGAGTTAGGGACCAAAGCTGCTTTTTAATTCCAGATCACAAGTTTAATTCAAGTCCAATGTGGTACTAAAAACAAAAAAAGATGGAGACTCTCTGGAATGCTCTGTGGAGTTGTGGTTCCAGAACATGATTCATGTTCCACAGACACTCAACCAATTGCTTGCAGTGCTCTTCCATCACGTTACTGGCTCTGGGATTTCACAGCAACATGAGGGAACCTCCTTTCCAAGCCCTTCTGCCTCGTCCTCTCCAGGTTTTGCTGCCTTGCCCTTTTCCGTAAGGCTTTTTCAAGTCTGAGTCTGAAACAGAGAAGTTGGTGTGGTTCATTTCCAGCCAGCTTGTGAGCACTTGAATGAGCTCCCCCCAATCAGATAAAGGCTTTCAAGGATTAACAACTTCAGTTTCCTTTTGCTTTTGATTAGTAAAAAACCCTGCAAAGCAATATTTTTACTCTGCATCTGAATTCTACGGAAGTTCAGCTTCTGGGAGTATTTTTGATAGTTTGCATTTGAAGTTACTTTTACAGTGCCACTGCATAACCCAGTACCTTAGGAACTAAAGTGGGAACAGTGAAAAAGAAACAGAGCACTCTGTAATTTTAAAAAGCCTAATTTGCAGTCTAGTAGCTGAAAAAAAAATTGCAGCTATTTTTTCCTTTTCAAGTGGAATAAGGATACAAACAGGAGAATATAACTTTCAATGTCAAAATAATCTTTTTACCTGATGAAGTGATTCACATGAGGTAAATAATAGAATCTCTTCTTTTTGTGTTTTTTGTTCAAGTGCCATGGTATTGGCCATTCCTTGTAACTGTACCTGTTGGAGAGAGATAAAAATGCTTACAAAATGTACATACTGTCTTAATTCTAGGCTTTGACCAGTTTCTCTTGGTTTCAGGTGCAGTGATAAAATGGTCTGGGAGAGCACAGATTTTGTATGTGGGTATTTATTTCCAGCTCTTGCTGGCTCGGTTTGTAACTGTATCTCTGGTGTTCTGCACAGTCTATTTATCCTTCCTTGATTAGATAAGGATTTTCTGGGAGAGAGACACACCACAAGAAAAATTCACCCATTAAAAAATAAGGTTTTCCATACCAGAAGGTGCGTCCCAAGAAGTCATTTCTCCACTCGCCAGGGACTGGCTTTTCATGGCCCGTCTGTAAAAGCCTCAAAGCAATTTCTCTTTCTCTGACAACCAAGTCTATATTTTTCATAGATGTCTCTACCTGGAAATGGTAAAAAAGTTTCAGGATGCACCAACATAAAACAATGCTGAAAATTTAAAAGATCTCAAAGACTTAAGACAAAATTTGAAGGGAAAACCAAGGTAAAACGTGCTGGAGTTTGATCATGAGTTCTCTCTCAGCAGGCTCTGTGTACTAGAACAGTAAGGAATGGGTACTTCAAAAACCTAATTTGAGAGCAGGAGAGATATGAAATAACTGATAGTCTGATATTTGATTAAAGACCAGCTGGGTAATGCATAAAGCCAGATCCAGTGCTGATGCACAAGTATGGGAAGCTCTGAGGCAGGGGTCAGAAGGAAGCAGAAGCAAACAGAAGATTTGCTTATGGTTTGTAGTGGCTGTTGGTTATTTTAGTTTTCACTGGAGTCTGGTCACAGCCCCAGTAATGCCCACTGGACAATGAGAAAGCTGCCTTGACCAAATTATGACTTGAGCAGTTAGTGCATACACTAAAATCAGGGAAATAATTTTTTAAAAAAGGTCTTTAACAAGTTTACAAACACTTGATCTTTCAGCAGTTTTACTTAAGAGTTGCAGTTTTTATGTAGTATGAACAAGTTACCTTTTCTAATCGTTCTGGACTTGGCATAGCCTTGCGCTGTCGTTTGGATTCTTGCTCTAAAGTTAAGAGCATATTCTTTTCCTTCAGCAGGACATACCTAGAGCAGAAGGCACAGTAATTCCAAATTAGCTATGGGATAGCTAAGCAGTTATTGACTTACTGCCTGTAATCCCAAATCCTGCTGGTTTCACATATAGAAACAAAAGAGGAGAATGAGGGAGACAGGTTTACTTCATCTGGAATAAAGAGGGTTTAGGACGGAAGAGTTTAACACCAAGTTGTCTTCCACTCCCTGGACAGAGCCCGATTCTTGTTACATGTACACAGGAAAAGGACAAGACAAAGCAAGGAAAAAGCTGTTTACAGCAATGATTAAGTTCAGCCTGAAGTGCCAACCTCCAGCTTCAGAAACTTCCAAAATGACAATAAATGCAGGCTTGAGCACCCTGATGGAATGAAGTGCTCACCCCACCAGAAGGCACTGACAACCAAGCCTGTCCAACTCAAACAACCCCCACAGGGTTTGTAGCAAACCTGAGCCCTGTGAACTAGACACAACTGTACCACAGCCACCTGCAGTGCAGCTTCTGTGTTCTGAGCACAGCCAGGACTGGGGCTATTCCATGCCCCAAGCTGGCTAGAGCCTGCAGAGCTATGTGGCAGACTGAAGTTATTGGCCATAAGTTCACCAGCCACATTTTATAAAAATGTGCAGTGCTGCTCTGAAAGGAGCTTCTTCACTAAAACTTACTTACCAAAGTTTGTGCAAGTCTTCACTACTCTTGCCCCTTAGCTGCTTTATATTCCACGAATCCCCTGTAAAAGATAAAAAAACCCACCATTAATTTAATGGAAAAAAGTTCTCTTATTCTGAAAAAAAAGTGCTTCTGTTAGGCACAGCTGACACAACAGTATAAGGACCACTTTTAAAATACTACTGCTTGGACAGCCATCCTTGAGGATATTCAGCTTTGCTTTTTAAACACAATACAGAAAGGCCATCACACATAGTGTTTATTAAAGGCTGGGAACACAGAAAGCTGTCAGATCAATCTTCACACTGAACTAGTCTTCTTCCTTAGTACTTCTATTTCATCAAAGCACATTTCTTCTGTGATACACTCACTTCAGAGCAAGGCAGAGGATTTGAAGCAGAACATTTTGCTGCACAATTGATATTTGCTTTCATAAACACTGAATACACACAGCACAAATTAACAGGCATAAAGACACACAAGTGGATGTATGTACATATACATAGAAAAATAAGTTTTATGATGCAAAAATACCAGATCAGATTTCAGCTCAAAGATCACTATCAGAAATGCTAAATATAACTTACCAGACTTCACACTTTTTTCCCCCCAGTTTCCTGGATCATCAAAAAACTCCTCCAGACCTCTCCGAGAAACAGTTGTGTGCAGGAATTTCACCTGATGGAGGGTTTCAATTTTTGGTAGGTTCTTGTGGTACAGATTCAGTGCCATCCTGCATAAAAGTTAGAAGGAAAACTGTGTATGGTAAGAAAAATAATATTCTGCTAAATGAGAATGTTTGTTTCATTCACAAAGGCACAGGTCCCACAGATAGACCACAGCCTGCAGGGAAAAAGCAGGGATCTGGTTAGTCACCAAACAGTCATATAGGTGTCTTCTCCTCCCCCTCATCTCCTCTATTTATCCCTTTTCTATACTTAAAGATAAATAACAAAAAAATTAAGGAATAAATTTGAGCTATGCTGTACAAGAGCACATCATAGAATCACAGAACTTTCAGCACTGGAAAGGACCTCTGGAGATCCTCCAGTCCAACACCCCTACCAAAGCAGGGTCACTTGGAGAAGGTGACACAGGAACGCATCCAGGTGGGTTTGGGATGTCTCCGGAGAGGGAGAATTCCACGGCCTCCCCCGTGGCCTTAATGGCAAAAGCTGTGCACACACAGGAAAGCACAAAACCGACCCATGATGGAAGCACAATGACTGCAGGATTCTGCATGCACAGGGAACCGCTTCGTGCTGCCCTCACACGATGCCTGCAGCCACGCTCCACCCTGCAGCCCTCAGGCTGGCGGAGTCACTACCCGCGGACACCCGCCCGCCGCCAAAGGCTCCCCTGCCTCCCGGGAACCGCGCCCGCCCCTCCGCGCTCGAATTCCCCGGCGCGCTGCGTACCCGGGAAGTCCCGGCCGAGCCCGGGGCAGCCGGAGCGCAGCCGTGACGCTCCGGCCCAGCGCGGCCATGGCCGCGACCGCCGCCATCGCCCCGCGCCCTCCCACAGCGCCGGGGGCACGGGGCGGGAGCTGCCCTTTCTCAAGATGGCGCTGGCCTGGCCTCACCCCGCGCTCTCCCGCTGCACAGGGAGGGTTCTGCCCTTTTCCAAGATGGCGCCCGCGCGGCTTCGCCTCCATGCCCTCCCGCTGCGCCGGGGGCACGGGGAGGGCTTTGCCCTTTCCCAAGATGGCGGCCGCCGGCTTCACCCCNGACCACCCCGATCACCGGCATCACCGGGATCGCCCCCCGCCTCCCCGGCACCCTCGGTACGGCCCCGGCGGGGGAGCGGCGGGCCGGGGGCGGCGGGGACGCGGTGACCTTGCGGAGCGGGGCAGAGGTGCCCTCCCGGAGGCGCGGGAGGGCCGGGGACTGAGCAGATGCAGTGTTGTGGCCCCGTTCCTATGGAAAACTACTGGGTTTGGGTAAAAAAGGATGGAAACGGGCGGGAGGCCGACCCTCCTGGCATTCTAATTGTCCATTTATTTGGCCCTGTATGGCGACATTCACTGATTGCCGTGTTGGTGCTTACAGGTAGACATAGATCTTTGTCTATCTTTAGAAGAAAAATTGGGCCATGCTAACAAAATGCGAAATTACTTCAAGCGAACTGCAGAAAACTCAGTCGCTGTTGTACACTCTTTTTTTCTTTCCCCACGTACGTTTGACCTTCTGGCATAAGCACTAATGGGATACAAAACCATAATACTCTGGTTTAATTTTCAGTTCCTGTGCGACACAGTGGTGACCATGGGAAGAGAATGTTTATCATCAAGGCAACAAGTTTTTATGATTCTCGATTTCTGAAGTTGTTGGTGAGTTAAAAATCAAATGTATTGCATTCAGTGTAACACATCAGTTGCAAATGGTGTAAGAGTGTCTGAAATACAATTTTCTTTGCTGTTTATGCGATAACATCTAAAATGTGGCTGGCACTATTCACATGAACAAGAATTTCAGGTCCTCTTCAGGAATTTTTTGGTCATATGCTGTAAAATCAGGCCAGATGAAGTTCAAAGACTGGCTATATAGCAAAGGTTGTGATACGTACTTAAATTACTGCTGTAGTAGCATTCTTACTTTACAAGTCTGTGTTCATATAAGCATGACCCACAAATGCTTTCTACTCCATCCTCCTTTTTGGAACGTATCAGTTACTCTTCTGCAGGGTATGCCTTCACTCACCTACATCACTAACAACAGAGGTGAGGAAGCCTGGTCTGAGTTTGACCCCTCCAAAGTCAGATTTCGGATAAATCCTATTATAAGCAGTAACAGCCAATTTGATACAACTCCCTTCATGTGATCAGGACTCCTTTATCTGCCTGCCACAGCTACAGAGCCCACAGTGGTGCCATTGGTGTTGGATTATTGCTTTGCTGTCCCTCATTGCAGCTGGGTGCTGGAGCCAGTCATGCCAAGATGCTGAGACAGATTTCAGGGAGGTGTTGCTGTTTGCTGCTGCACAGACTGACCTCGCTGGGAACTGACCTGAATGGGTTCATGGGCTGACACAGCATCACTTTTTTGTGTTCTGGTTCATTAATTAACTCGTTGCAATTAGCAGTTTTTATACAATATCCCTTTCCAACCTAGGAATGCAAATTTAAGAGTTATTGGCTGTTTCACTAATTTCAGATATTTTCAGATCTCATGTAAATTTTGTCAGGGTTGTGAGTTGCCCTCACTGACTGTTTTTATCCCCTCTGCAGAGATTCTATTTATTCCTGACAGGAATACCAGTGGCCGTGCTCCTAACATATATCAATGTCTTCATTGGTGAGTGCTCTGTCAGGGCTAAGCAAAGTACAGTCAGAGTTATGAAATGGAAATTAAGCATGCTGGATAGAGAAAAAGGACTCTTTTAGGGCTCTCTCTTTGGAAGACCATGGAATAGGTATAACAAATACAGTCATATTGTATAAGTACATAGAAAATGTTGCCAGTATATTTGCTTTAGTTGTTGCTTTTTTTAAAAAAGGTTTCTCACATTAAAAAAAAAAATACATTCCCTCTTTTGACAATCTTTCAAACATCAGTGAAGTTTAGTAACTTGCTTTAACAAGACTGCAACTCTGGCAAAGAAGCCAAAATTCTGGTTGGTAATACATGTGTTAAACTTACTGCTGTAATGATATGTAATTAATTTAATAGAGACATCAGGAAAAGTCCATGCTTTCAGCCCCTATATTTTATAGGGTATTTCTTTGGACTTAATCCAAGTTGTTTCTTCTCTATAACTGCAAATTTTACCCTTTTGGTGTGAAACTTAAAATCTGTGAGTAGATACTTGCAGTGTGATGTGTCTGCAAAAGTTCAATTTTTCTGAATAGAGCTCACACTGAGGGATTTAGTACTCTCTCTGTGGAATAAAGATCTTTTCCTTATCTATAAAACAAAATATAAGGTAGCTTTGGAAAATAATCACAGAGTTAAATATTCCTCCCCTCCTTTCCTTGTCAGGTGAAGCTGAACTTGCAGAGATTCCTGAAGGTTATGTTCCAGAGCACTGGGAATACTACAAAGTGAGTGCAACATGTAAAAGGGTGGGCATGTTATGGACAGCCTTACTTCTGATGATACTTTTGGGAGTAAAATGTATGGAGTGTGATGATGTCTGTCAGTGTAGTAAAACTCAAATAGTGCAGTTCTGATTTTGGAAAACTTTTTTGTGGCTTTATGGAACAAAGGAAAAGTAAAAGTAAAAGGCTGTAGGAAATCAGTTTATTGACACAAGCAGATGCAAATGTTCTGTATGCAGTAAACTGCTGAAGCTGCATGCCAGGATTTTTTTTTTAATATTCCTGAATATTAAGAAAAGTCCTCTGCATTCATAGCATGGAGGTTTTGTCTTTAATTTTTTTTTCTACAATGTCTTAAGAAACTGGAGTTTACAGGGACATTTCTTTCTTTTGTGTTTGCCAGTATTGTTTTAAAGTCCAATATCACACACGCTTTTGGATCTAGAATTGAAGATTTTTATAGTCACAAACTCAAGGTTGTATGGTTTCAATTTAATTGTATTTTCTTAAAATTAGTCCCTGGCTTGCAGTGCTTCTGCAATCACTGTTTTGTTTCTGATAGGAAGTAATATCAGTGAATTCAGCAATATTATTGTGACTTTTTCAACTCATTTAAACTTTTGTTCCTAGTGAAATGCCCTCTATGTGAAGCAAAATTTTGAAAGGTTGCTGATTACAGTAAGCTTTGGAGTCCACTTCTGTGATTACTGTGGTAGTTTAAGGAACTTACACGGAAAAAAAAATTATATCTTCCGTTAAATTTTAGTTTTGCTACAGAACAGTCATCTGCAGGTTATCTTGGCATTAAGAATTGCAAAAGAAATATGACTTTTTAGGGTTCTGATCTCACTAGCAGTTGTGCATGTTTGTAACTTTACTGTTGGGATTTGAATGGCAGCACTCATGGTGTCCATGACATCTTTTCAGGACTGTGGATATACGAAGTGACTCAGTTATGATGACATTTCTACCTGGAAACTGCACAAATAATCTCTGCTGTTATGTTTTCCAGCACCCCATAACCCGCTGGATAGCTCGTTACATACTTGACTCCCCTGAGAAGAACTATGAGAAGGACATGGCCCTGCTTGATGTGGAAGCAAGGAAATCTGAACTGAGGTATGTTTTATAGTTGGGGGGGTTAAAATCCTGCTCTGTACTGTAGCTGACTCTTTGATTTTGTATGACATACTGAGCTGGATGCTGACATAAAGTGCTTTCATGTATCCCCTGAGTGCTGCCTGCACTGGCTGCTGCCAGAGTGAGAGTCACAGTATCTGTTGTCACTGCACTCTCAGGATTCAGGTTACCAGAACAATCCAAGGGCAAGGGGTCTTCAAAACATTTGGTATTTTTAAAGGTGTAGCTCTGTCTTCCTGAATCAGCAAATGGAGCTCTTTTTGCCCCTGCTAATGCTCACAGCTTAGAGAAGAACCTGTGATAAAACTGCCAGTATTTTTATTACTCCTTTGGGGAATGACTTGCTGAAAAAAAAACCCCAGAAAGACTAAATAGCTCATGTCTTAGTTTATAAACCCTTGATGTTAAAGTCATTGCTTTGTCACTAATGCTCAATATAAGAAAACTTCATGTTGAGGGTGTCTATTGCCTTTTTTTTAGGCTGCTGGAGTTGGAGGCACGCAGACTGATGAGACACCGGGGAGATGGACCTTGGTACCATTATGAAACACCTGACAAAAATCTTGTTGACAATTCTATGAAATCCACACCTGACAATTAAATAATTTTAGGGCAGTGTGCAAGGTCTTAAATGCATACTGACAAATTGTGACTGCTCTATGGAACAGACATCCTGCTGTTTGCTGAAACCCATAAATGAATAAACAGTGTTTGTATTGATTCCAGTATCTTGAGAGCAGCTGTGTGGCAGTTAAGCTCATACAGCTATTAAAGATGTTAATCAGTGAAAATGCTTTATGTCAATTGCCAACAATCACTCCTTTCCTTCAGGACATATGTACATGAAACAAGTTGGTAATACTAGTTTTCATTTTGTGATTTCTAGTATTTATAGTTTTAAGTGAAAGATACAAGAAGCTAAGGGTTTTTTCTTTTTCAGTGCTTTGTGTCAGGTAATTGCTGGGAGATGAACTAAGTAAGAGAAGTACCTTCACACGTACCTGCTATGCATTTTCAGAACTGTACAGCCGTTCTTCCACACCACTTTTGGCAACTCTTTAAGGGAGTAGGAAGAGTTCTCTCATCACCTGGCAGGTTTTTGCCACTAGAGGGATGTGTTTCTTCAGGTTCTACAAGCCATGATACTCTTTGTTTTAAATTTCTCCTGAGTGAAGGAAAGTGCCTCTTACAGTTTGTGACACTAAATTACCTGTTCATATTCAAAATCCTCACTTTTAAAAGGAAATAAGCCCAGACCCTTTACTAAACCAATATCATCTAGTGATTTGAAACTTAAAACTCTGGGGTTTTTTTACATTAGGCAACACTGCATGGACAATTTTAAGCAAAAACTGCTTTGTTTGCTGTTTCCTGGCACCGCCAAACATTAGAAAGACACTGATTTTCTATCAGTACTTTGCTTGTCCTTTTTGTTAGAATCAATCTTTCAGGTTAGATGGTTCATGTGTATTATGGCTCTCATTGTTTATAAATGCTGAGCTATTCATAAGAGAAGCCATTAAAAAGCACAAAGTCTCCTCAGGTAAAATAAATCTGTCTGACCCTGTATTAAGGGTTTTTTATCCAGCATCCAATGATGCTCACAAGTCTGATATAATGTCTGTTTTTCAGTAAGTCTAAAACCACTCCATGGACAGATATCACATTCTGCCCTCAGTGTTTCACGTTGTTCCCAACACTTGAATTTTCACTAGTAAAAATTGCTGAGAACAGACTCTGCTACTCTGTTCACCCTCATGGCCTGCTCATAGCTGGGTACAAACATTTTTCAGTTCTGTTTCTGAGATTTTCCTAGAACCACCTTTTGAAACTTATATTTTTGAGGTAAAAGGTGGTTCTAGCAAAGGTCACATCACCTCCTTGGAAGTGCTCAATGAATCCTTGGATATATTGTGGACGATGGTGGAAGGCAATTCATCTGCTCTATGCATCTTCATTCTAAATGGACTGGTCATTTCTTTAATGAAATGTTGCTGCCAGGCATATGTAGTAGTTATTAGATACTGCTTGAAAACAATAGCAATATTTTTTTCCTACAAAGTTCACTCTTATTTCTCCTTTCTCTGATGTTATTCTTTCAAAGTGAAGAGCAGAGAGAAAGAGAAACACAGCAAAGGCCGAAAAGGGCATTTTAAGGTAAAGGTACTACCCCTAAAGACATGAAATTGGGGGTTGGCTCCTGGCACTGCCACAGGCTTCTCGAGCATCCCAGGCTGGGCATTCCCACCCTGTATCCCCCAACAGTGACCTGGGAGCACGGGGACATCCCATCCACCAGCACTGCCCCACTGGGACCGTGGCAGAGCCATGTGAGACACCTGCACCGTGGCACTGGGCAGCGAGGGGCTGACAACGAAAATAGAGAGATTTTTTTACTGACTGTATTTTATACAAACATATATACACACACATGCACATACACATAAAGATATACATATATATACACACATATATATATACACACACATATACATATATATACACATATACATACACACACACCTCTCTATGTATTCATATATGTGTGTGTGTGTATTTATATACGTGTGTGTAGTCTTTAAAAGCTAAAAAATAAATAACAGAGCGTATTAAAGAGTATTGCCGGTCAGAGGCAAACCTGCCCCGGGCTACCCGGGGAGAACAGGAGCGAAGCCCCCGTGGTCACGAAGGTTTTCGGGCGAACCGCGGGGGCTCGGCGGGAATCACGCCCCGCTCCCTGCCCCTCGCCCGCCCCCGCCGGGACCCCCGAGTGCCGCCGCCGCAGCTGGTGCCGCTGCCGCTGCCATTGGATTAAAAATAGCATCTTCCCTCCCCCTGCCCTCCCTCGGGCCCGGCTCCCGCCGCCGCCCTGCCCCGGGCCCGGCTGCCCGCCGCCTCCATCGCCCGCGCAGAGCGGCTCGGCAGGGAGGGNCTCGGCAGGGAGGGCGGGCGGGAGCGAGGGCGGGAGGGGAGCAGGGAGGGAAGGGAGGGAAGGAGGATGCAGCGGGCCGCGCTCTTCCGCGGCGGCGATGCGCAGATGGCCGCCGGGGACCTGGGCGAGCTGCTCGTCCCCTACATGCCCACGATCCGGGTGCCCAAGTCAGGGGACCGGGTCTACAAGACGGAATGTGCCTTCTCCTACGACTCGCCCGTGAGTGCNCCCTTCCCCGGGCCGCTGCCTCCCCCTCAAGCTTCAGAACGCCCCCGATCCCTTCCTCCACCTGCCGCGGCCCCCTCGCCCTCCCGCTGCTCCGCACGCCCGGGGTCGCGGCTGCGGTCGCGGCGCTCCCCGCACATCGCTCCCGGCTCGTCCGCGGCAGCGCCGTCCCTTCCTGCGTTTGTTTGTTTTTCTCCTCCGAGGCGCTCTCAAGTGCTTGCTTGGACGCGGGGATTTTGTGGTTTTGGGGAAACTTCCCTGCTTGCTCTGGTTGTCGGGGTCTGTCTGCTCCACCCGGAGCCCTGCTTTGCTTTCACATCGAGGTAGTAAAAAAGGGGGAGTAATGGCCTTCTCCTTGGTTTATCTTGGCGAGCAGATGTCAGTTATTTCGCTTTCCTACTGCCTCGGTGCTCATTCTATTCAAAATCTTCAGAGAAAGCTTCCAAGGTAAAGGCTCATCCTGAAAATCAGCGTGAAAGTTCCCCCAGGGTTTCAGTTACATCACTGAACTTCAATGAACTCGTAGTATTTCCCCACTACCTTGGTTCGTTTGCTGTTCGATGAATGTTTCATGTGCAGTAAACTTTTTGTGGTGTCTTACAAAACATCCCCCAGCTCCACGATTGCGTGTGTTCCTTGGCAGATTTGGGGCCTGACTCAATTTTTAACTCCACTGCTCATGTTGGAAGCCTTCATAAACGGGCAGTGCTTCCTAAGAAACAGGTGCTTAGAAATTAGACTTTTTCAAAAGAGGTTGAAAATTTTATTAAAAGTTGCTTTTCCACAGGAAACTGATGTTTCCCAAAGGTGATTGAGCACTATATATTAATGTCAATGTCAGTGGCACCAATCAGAAGGAAGCTCATTACATTACAGAATATTCATTGAAAAATACATTTCAGACACATTTTTGGAATCCTTTTTCCCCTTCTATTTGATAATTCCCCCTCTCTTTGATAATTCCTTTTAATACAGAAAATCAGGCTTGGTTTTAAAGGTGACTCAGCTGTCTGGTGTTCATCATGTCTTGTTGAACAGAGGTTATTTTTACCCACACTCTTCAGATCTCAAGTGTCACCCAGCAGCCCTGACTGTACTGGGAGTTGGGCTGATTAGAACTGCCAAATCGGACTCCACCGCAGAGGCGATAATTGCATTATATACTTAAGAAGGTTTTGGCAGGGGAAAATCAATATACCACATTCTTGCCTTCAGATTTCTGCTTGGCTGAACACATTTGGTGTTTTTAGTAACACTTTCAGGCTTCTTCGATATTATGGTTTATAAAAAGTTTCTGTTAACAAGTAGGAAGGGGTATAAAATACTGCTACAGATTAAAAAACAATCAATCACCACCGCCTGCAACAAGCCTCAATTGAACACAGCAAAAAGCTGAGTTTAGGCAAACAATATGTTTGAACAAAACATAAAACATTTGAGCCAAACTTAACAGAAACTATGGATAAAAGGAGCAAAAGGAGTGGGAAGCAGCATGTATGTTTTTGTTTGTTTTGTTTTCTTTTTTTAACTAAAAATTTTTTCATCCTTTTGACATTATCGGGCAGAGATTTCAGATTTAGGAAAATGTTGCTCTCCAATGTAAAAACGTCTCATTTAAATTGTGTTTTGGGCATTCACTGGGCAAAAGGCTTGGCTGAACTTACACAGTCCCAGTGAAAATAAAAGCAGCCTCAGTTCCTGTTGTTTCCCACAGCTTTTCAGCCCATACCACACTGCTTAGCTGAGTGAAAGATTTGCCTCAGATTTTATCTTAAATTCCCATATCATCTAATAGATACTTGGATGTTGTTTGTAGGATGGAGACTCTGAGGGCCATATGTAATGTGTGCTTTCTAGGGTAAAACTGATATTTACAAACTGAAAATAGCAAAGCTGTGGTTTTGAAGTTTTTCATTCAGAAGGAAAGTGAAAGGACACAGACAGGTTGTTTCTTGGCTAAAGGGAGATGTTTATGTTTTGTAGGAGGTGGATTTTGTGACTTACTTTCTTGATGTATTACTAAGTGATGTATTACTAATTGATGTATTACTAAGTGTAATTGATATAATTGATGTATTACTAAGTGAGCCTCTTCCTCTTGAGGTGCTTGCCTCTTTTTGAAAGAAGATGTTGGCCCTGTTATAATGTTCAAGAATTTAAAAAAGCACACCCTTGATTTTTTTAGCCATTCTAAAATTCCAGATTGCTTTTTTGCTGGAGGAGGTTTTTTCCCTTGTAAGAATATTTCTCAGTATTTCCTCACATCTTCTCATTTTGCCATTTTAAAATATGCTCCTTGCTACAGTTGAATTTCAGCATGTCTTGTCATACCTGGTCATGCAGCAGCTCTACAGTGAAGTGTCTTTAGTTATATTAATTGCATTTTAATCCTTTTCCTGTAAAGATGTGTTGTGATCTTTGAAATACACTGAAAAACATCAGCTCTATGAGTGTTAGGGTACAGAGTAATGTTGTTATTGCAGAGAAAGATGCTGCAGCAAACTTGCAAGGACCAGACAGAGTGGAATGGTCAAAATCAGAGCTTTTCCTGTCAGGAGGCTCCAAAGAAAATGAAGTACTGGGAGTGAGCAGCTCCCTCTTCACTTCCAGCTGTGCAAAGCTTAACGTGGCAGTGGGACGTGGCTTTTGCAGCCCTGTTGGTCACTCTGTCACTTGTGTCATCTTGTCTGGGTTTGAGTGGTGCATGTTCCAGTGGATAAAGGCAGCTTACACTGATTGTTCTCAAAACTGTCTGAGGTTCCTTTTCCATGAGCTTTAAGTCTTCCTTGGATGAAGATGTGAGAACAATGTCACCTTTGTGCTAGAGTCATTAGCTGAGAGACTTCAGAAGTGGGAGCTAGAAGTGCAAGTGGCTATTCAGTGTGTTTTTTCCACGTGGATTAACTGTATCATGGTGATCTTGTCAGAACAGTGGTATTGTTAGAAATGTAAACATGAGAAATTCGTATCCTTAGATTTGGCCTGCTTCCAACAGAATGTACTGGGGTTGGTCCCTGGAAAGCTGGCAGGAGCAGGAGGCAAATTTCTTTGCACTTAAGAGACCTAGTGACACTTTTTAGTTTGCTTGGCTCATAAGATGAGAAAATATGCTGTTTGTGATTTACACTTTAGTTACTTTTACAGGATTTTTGATGTCTTCTAGAAAAGCTGTGTTTTTATGATGAGAGCTCCTACTCCAGTTGGCCATTCCTTTGTACAGGAATTGAGGAGGGAAGGCAGGCTGCCTACAAAACACAAGCCTGGCCTAGTGCTGAGTACTGCTTCCTCCAGGGACTGAGCCAGCATTTGTGGGAGCCAACCACTCCCCTGCAACTTGGCTGACAAGGTCCTGCACTGCTCATTATTCAGATCTGAGGGGCAGCCATGCCTCCTGGTGACTTTTTGCACATCTCCAACACTGTGCTGTAGTTTCTTCTCTCATATTTTGTCCACTGTGACTTCTCTTCCTCTTTGGATGGATGAGCCTGACTTTGTGTTCAGTAGAATGCAGAAGATATGAAGGTTGTACTAAATAATCTTTTGCTTTACTGTTGTTTTTTAGAAGGATAATAGCTTTGGAAATTCTACCTTTTACTGTGATCCTGGTTTCAAAAACCTCTGATCATTTATCACAGAACTGTAGAGTCATAGAATATGCTGAGTTGGAAGAGATCCATGAGGATTACAGAGTCCAACTCCTGACTCTGCATAGGACACCCCAACAATCCCACCAGCCTGAGAGTATTGTCCAAATGTTTCTTGAGCTCTGTCAGGCTTGGGGCAGTGACCATGTCCCTGGGGAGCCTCTTCCAGTGCCCAGCCACTCTCTGGGTGAAAAACCTTCCCCTAATATCCAACCTAAACCTCCCCTGACACAGCTCCATGGCATTCCCTGAGGTCCTGTCACTGGTTGTGACAGTGACACATCTGGGGGAGAGACAACAGCTGGAAAAGGGATACAAACTGGAGTATAGGAAGGGCTCATATGTGAGCTATGGATGCTGCACATGGATGTGCTCTGAAACCTTCCCCACCAAGGGCATTGGTGGCAACCCCAGCACAGCTCCTGAGCCCGACACGGTGACAGGACCAGGCAGGCTGGCTCTGCAGAGTGCAGGACTGTGTTTGTTTGAGCAGCTGGAAGTTTGGCTTTGCTCTGCTGGAAAACCTTGCTGCTGACAACAGCTTCCTTTGTAAATCTTGCTGACTTCATTTTTGTGGCTCGGGAACTCTGTAATGGTTATGTTGGGACAAGTCCCAAAGTCTGAGCTGAGCTGATGCTCTGCTGTTTGTTGTGCAGTTGAGACTGGAATCCTTGAGAGTCTGGAGTGTGTAATGGATATTGGTGATTGTGTTGCAGAAAACATTCTAGAAATAAGCACCTCCTGTTTGGCAGTTCCTTTGGTCAATATTCCTTGAGGAAAATCAGAAAGTCTCTGAGGTTCATGTCTGTGAGGGGTAGGCTTGGATCTTGTTTCTATTGATGAAATGAGAGCAGCAGAGAAGAAACAAAAGGATTGAACACACCAAGACAAAGGGAATACTCCAGATAAGGATTTTGGCCTAGCTACAAAATGACCTCCAGTTAGTGAGGCAGTAAATTGCTTGGTGGTGGGTGATCACCTGAAAAGTCAGAGCAGTGTGGTATTGTTGCTTGACAGGGACATTCCAAAGCTGTCACATGGGCAGGTGTTTTGCTGGCTGGGAGTGCACCAGGACACTCAGCTGGTTCACATCAGTTAACCCACTGGTCTTCTGAAGCTGGAGAATGGTAACATCAGCAGAAGTTGTGCCTGCAGTGGTTGGCACATGAGAAATAACTATGGTGCTTGGGAGAACAAGCAGTGTGTATGTGCATTGTGCATTTCCTTGGGGTTAATTTAAATTTAGATCTTACTAGCCTGTTCCTCTTTATGTGCCACTGACCATCCTGTTATCCAGAATGGTGGTGGACTGGAATATTTTGGGTAGCAGAGAGACTTGAATTCTGAGGTACTGAGAGTGTCAGAGGAAAAACACAGAGATGCAGATGAATGGACAGCGCTGGAGCTCTGCTGAAACACTGTGGAACTATAAGATTTCCACTCAACTCTTATCCCCAGCTTTTCTTTTCTGAAAGTACAGCACTGTTTTTGTAACCAACAGAGCTGTACAGCCAGGGCTCTGCACAAAGCTGGGGCTGCAGTGCTGGGCTGGAGCTTGGCAATCAGCCCTGGTGGATCTCAGGAGCCTCTGCCAGGGACTCACAAGCCTGCACCTGGATAAACTGACCCCAAACAATGATGATGGATGGGTGGAAGTTCTCTATTGCTGGTTGCAGGTTAGAAGTACTCCTGACCCAGCATTAGTTTTGCCATTGTATTTGCTCACTACCTGTGAAGCCTTGATCCTGCCTGTGCATGTGGCTTGTCCAAGACACTGCTTTGGAATTCCTGTCTGCTGCTCTGGAGTCCACCTGTGATTTATATGTGGCCATGAGCAGTCAATCCACCTCTTGGGAGTGGAGGTTTGGTTTTGGTTTAGTGGCTGACTGGCCCACACAGCTTTTTTCTTCCCAGGAAATGTTCTAAGTGCTG
>VZUA01070543.1:67262-81693 GCA_013401035.1 Horornis vulcanius
CGCTGGAGCTCTGCTGAAACACTGTGGAACTATAAGATTTCCACTCAACTCTTATCCCCAGCTTTTCTTTTCTGAAAGTACAGCACTGTTTTTGTAACCAACAGAGCTGTACAGCCAGGGCTCTGCACAAAGCTGGGGCTGCAGTGCTGGGCTGGAGCTTGGCAATCAGCCCTGGTGGATCTCAGGAGCCTCTGCCAGGGGCTCACAAGCCTGCACCTGGATAAACTGACCCCAAACAATGCTGATGGATGGGTGGAAGTTCTCTATTGCTGGTTGCAGGTTAGAAGTACTCCTGACCCAGCATTAGTTTTGCCATTGTATTTGCTCACTCCCTGTGAAGCCTTGATCCTGCCTGTGCATGTGACTTGTCCAAGACACTGCTTTGGAATTCCTGTCTGCTGCTCTGGAGTCCACCTGTGATTTATATGTGGCCATGAGCAGTCAATCCACCTCTTGGGAGTGGAGGTTTGGTTTTGGTTTAGTGGCTGACTGGCCCACACAGCTTTTTTCTTCCCAGGAAATGTTCTAAGTGCTGTACTGGATTGGCTTTGTCCATGTGCCCATTTAGGAGCAAAGGTACCAGAAATCTTTGTTAAGCAATTGTGAATTGATTTGCTTGTAGGGAAGTATCCAGTGCCATACAGTGCTTTTGTAAAGGAGGAGCAGGGGAAGGATTTATCTTGAACTTTAAGTCAACAGTCCCATTACTGGACTGTAATTGATTTCCTACTTCCACGTCCTTTGTCCTTTCTCTCTCTGCCAACCCGAGAGCTCCTCTTTTCCCATCTCTCATCTTTCACCACTTCCAGCAGTACAGGCTCCTCTTCACTGCTTGTACGTATTTTGACGTCAGTGTTTGTCTGTGTCAGTGTCCTTCCATTCCTTTTTCTGATTCTGTTGCTTCTCCCTCTTACCCTTTTTTCACCTGCTTCCCAGTTTTACCCTCTCATTTTTCCTTTTCTGCTTTCCTTTAGTTACCATTACTTTCTTGACACCTTTGGGTGACAGAGGGCAGTTGTCTAAAAGGCAGACTAATGCCACTGTTCATATCCCATGTTTCTTTTGAATGTGACTAGATATATTCTTGGCATCAGCACACATTTTTTGTGTTGGTTCCCCCACCCCACCCCAGAAGTAAACTACAGTTACTGCAGTGGAAACTTAAAAATGAACTTTTTTGTTTGCTGGAGCCATCTCTATGTCCTGTTGTGTTCAGTTGGTTGTCTGTCGTTTGCTGTGGGTTTTTTTCTCCTTGTTTCAATGTAGGTAGGACTGGTTCCTGACACAGAGACAGGCTTTTCTTTTGTTCCTCATTGTAAATTATTGTGTGTTGTTGAGATGAATATTAAGTGCCAGAACATCTGTTCTTCTTTTTAAGCCTGTCTTGAAATAAAATACGTGTCTAGTTAGACTATTGTTGGATTCAGTGTAATGTGTGTATATTAGGGCTGGTCCTGTAACTTTTCCAAATACATTAAAGATTGGATTGTAGTTACACAGCAAGACACTTATGACCACAGCCTGATTAATTAATGGTGGTTCCTGATGAACAGACACCCTGAGCAGGGCCTGTAGCAGTGTAGTATGGGCATGAATTTTGTAGGGAAACATTCTCGTGGAAACCACCACAGAATGCACAAAGGCAGTGGCCCTGTGTCATAACTGGCACATTTTACTTCATATATGACAGGATGAATGAGCTTTTCATTCTTCATGTTTGGGTATGAAGAGTTGTGGAGACTCAAGGTGACATTTTACTTTCTTCTAGCAAATTTTGCCATTGTTCCAGAGGATCTAAAGCAAACACCTGTGCATGAGACACTGTCCCTGAGTCTGCAACTATGTGCCACATTAGGAGGTCACCACAGCCCTCATGTTTGTACAGAGTCATTGTTGTCTGAGCCACTGCAGGAGCTGAAATTGCTGCACCCTCAATTTCCTTGAGGGATCTAAATGGTTTGTGAGGGTTGGTAATGGGATGGAGGTCATTAGTTCAAATCCTGATCAGGTTAGTGGTGTTTGAGAGCTGTTGGTGTCTGGTGCCACGAGCAGTGTGGGATGAAGGAGTGATTTCTCTCTCTGTCCTCAGACTGGTGCTTGTATTTGCCTGTCACCCATCAGCTTCCTTGCTCTGCTTTTGAGTCTGAGAGGGAGCAACTGGTGCATTTTACCTCTCTTTGCCTGTGGATTCTCTGCCTCTTTTCTTCCTCCAAACATGAATTGGTGTCTAAATAAGTAAGAGCAGCTCTTTTTTCTTTTTTTAAATACTTTTTTTTCCCCTGGTGTGGGCTGTGTGTTTTCCCCCTCTGAATAAAGAACCTGGCATACCATGAACTCCTTAGCAGCAAAGAACAGAAAGAAATACAGTGAGGAGCAACCCCTTTTGCTTCTGCTTAGAAGGTGAGAATATTAATCTGCTCTTGAGTGGCCTTCTGGGCTGTGATGGAGCCTGAGCATTACAAGCTTCTGCCTCAGTAGTGCCTTTAGGTTAGAGTGGTAAGGGAATGAAAAGAGTAAGGGAGTGGAAAGAGAATGTTTATACATTACTTTACCCTAAACTTCACACTGCATGTCTGCTGCATCCTCAAGCAAGAATGAGGTGGAAAAAATACCCAGCTAAAATTCCTGGTTTTGTCTGTCAGGACAAGTTAGGCTTTTCTGGTGTGGAATAGTGTCTCCAGTTCTTTAGGTAAGCTGCCTTCCTCCAGCATAAACTTTCACACATTTATAAAATGGATATCAAATGCAAAGATTTATGTGCCACAGATGATGTAAAATATCATTCCTTCCAGAACTGTTTGTATGCTCAGTGGGGTTAAATTAACCAGCACAAAGTTTGTCTTAGATCACAGTTGAATGTTTTTTGAGCACCCAACAGAGACCTAATCCTTTACTCAGCCATCTACGAAGGTGTCTTTTTCACACAGGCTTCTGTTTTACTTTGACCTTTTGGGCTTTTGAACAGTCTGTCCACTTCTTTCCAAGCTGTGGGAGAGAACACTCTTCCTGTGTTCTCTTGGAGAAACAACTGTTTTGTTAGTAACCACAACCAACTTACTCAGACTCTACATTTAGCTCCTATACTGAAAGTGTCAGATTGTTGTCATAGGCTGCCTGAGAAATGGTTCAGTGGTCTCTTGGGTTCCCTCCAGAAAAAGAGAGAATGATCTCCAAGAAAACAAAACTTTAAACAAAGTTCCTGAGACCCTAGAGTGACAACTCTGTATGTTTTTATTTAGACTGGGTCCCTCTAGGATCCTCTTGTAGAGGACACATCCCTGACTTTCTCACAGAAAGAGGTAATGCAGAAGGATTTGGAATGCAGGATAGAAGAGCAGGCAGCATGTATGTGTCTAATATGACTTGTTTCTGNGGGGTGCCTATGAATGAATGTAGTTCATGTTGTCCTTTGGGGAATTTAACACAAGATGTTCTGTGCTATCCAATAGCACAAACATGCTCACAATAGAAGGAAGGTCACAGAGCTTCTGAAAGGCTCAATCTTTGTTATGCACCACCTACTCAAAACAATACATGTTAGAGGGCTTGAAAAAAATTGATCCAACACCAATGAGCAGATGACTGAAAGTCCTCCTGGCAGTCTGATGTAGGAGAGATCTTAGAGTGGTGCTGAAATTGAACAAGACCCTGGTAAAGCCAGAATCAACACCCAGTTTTAGGGAGAGCAAAATGTGCTGCCAGGTTTTGTTACTGAAGTGTCNAAGTGTCAGCATTTGTGATCAGCACCAGGAGCATATATCTTTATATTCCCTTTATGCCCTTGTCTTGAAGCTCTATAGTTGCATGAATGGAGAGGATCCCTGATAGATACTGAAGAATGCACACAAAACACTTGCCAGGTCTTTGTTACTCAGTTTTAAGGGCTGTGAGGTCACTTGAGATCTCTTTTTTCTCAGACAAGATTGTGATCACTTGTAGAAGCTGTGGCAGAGTCCCTGGACCATCACCTCTGCTGTGCTTCTGTTTTGGAATGATGCTCTTGCAATCAAATGCCCACAAGAAGTTCTGCTATTTCAAATAAATGCTCATGCTTATTTCTATGCTTTACAAATTTCTGTGCCTATGAACCTCTGTGGATTGGACACTGAAGTGGAATTTTTCAGGACTAACTTGTAGACTTCTAATTTGGACACTCACTAATCTGTAGTTGCAAGGTACCTCATTTCAGAGTTTCTGTAGGCTGTGGGGTGATGTGTTATGATATGTGATGTGATGGGGAAGTTTCTTAGAGGACTGATAGTGTAGACACCATAATGTGCCATGAAAACCGTATTTTAAGTGCGTGCCTGATAACAGAAAGGGTCTGCAATTCTTGGTTTTTTTTTTCTGTGTGCTGTGTCCTTGCTGTCCTATTCAGGTCCTTCCCTGCTCTAACTGTTGTGCCATTCCTTGTAGGATTCAGAAGGAGGCCTCTATGTGTGCATGAACACGTTTCTGGGGTTTGGAAGGGAGCACATCGAAAGGCATTACCGGAAGACAGGACAGTGTGTCTACCTGCACCTGAAACGCCACGTGACAGAGGTGAGACTTGTGGCCTCCCAAAGAGCTACCCCAGCAGGGCTCGTGTCTCCTGTGCTCATTTGAATAATGCATTTCAGACACAGACCAGGTCTGTGACTGAAATGCACACGTTCACCTTTGGGGCTGGATCCCAACCAATCCTGTAGCTTCAGTTCTGAGATGAATCAAAAGCCCTCAAGAGTCAGACCTTAAAGGCAGCTCCTTCCTGTCTTTCACTGATGTTTTTCACTTCTCATTTCTGTGTATCATTTTATCTGCATGTTATGTGCGTGCTGTACATAGCTAAATACTTTTCTGAAACCTGCCTTTCAAGTGTGCAGTTACTGGGTTTGGCTTAGATTTGGCTGGGAGCTGCTGAGATCTGTTTTTCCTATGACATTTCATCTCAGGGTGACAGGACTACTTTCCATCCTAAGATTCATGTACAGTTAAACCCTGACCTGGCCTGGGATCTTAAGCTTAGCTTAAATTAATGCTGGATTCTAGAGAGACACACTGCTCCTCATTTAGCCTTCCCCCACACATGGGTGTGTGCACATAGAACCTCATGTTCCCTGCTCTTCCCTACCATCACTGCGTATCAGCAGTCACTTAGAACCTGTGCTTTATAACCTCTGTTTGTCTGGCATCTTTAAAAGACTCTTAATTACTTCTGACCTGAGCCATATGGAAGGCACTGGGTTTGCTTATAGCTCAGTCTCCTATAAACTCTGTCTCTATAGGAAGTTAGAGGGCTTAAAATAACTGCTTGGAGTGGGTTAGAATCCTTATTTCTCATTCTACAGCAATGCTTCCCCTGAGTGATGAAGGCCTTGAGTTATGTAAAGTACCCTGACCACTTACCTTATTTCCAGTAGAGGACTGTTCATATTTTATCAGAATTACAGTGAGGTGGATTGCATGTCTTCCAGGGTGAGATGGTAAATGATGCTTCTTATAATTTAGAATTCCCTTTCCTTCTAAAGGCAATATCAATGTTTTCCTTCACTTTGTTAACTGAATTTTTGCAGAGCCTCCTCTGGTTTTAGCAATGGTTCTTTTGGCTGAATTTAACACTCCTGAAAGATGCTATCTAGAGGCAGGTGGGCAGAAATCCTGTCAACTTTCCTTGTATATAACTTTCTTCCAGTAAGTTAAGGTAAACTGGGGTTAAAATGAGGCCTCAAAAATTCCTTTCCTGGTAAAGATTAGGCTGAAGAACTCCAAAATGGAGAAACAAATATCCCAACTGTTGTTTGGTGTTGCAAACCCCTTCGGTTGAAGAAGTTCAGTGTTTCCTGTTTTTCTCCGGGTGAATCATGATGTAGCAGAGGGGCTGGCTCTGTGCTGGAAGGTGGCAACACACTGGTTCTCTGGGTCATGTGGCAGGAAACAGGGTTTGACTACACAGTGCAGGTGAATATTGCATCATCTAATAGGGCTCATAGCCAGGATTCCTCATATATTAGCACTGGATTTCTTTTTTTTTTTTGCCATGACTATTTGCTTCTTAAGTGCTACCCATGTTTCCTCTGAGCAATGTGAAACATCAAGTGTTTTATGAAGTGTCTGGCACATGCTCCATTGTGGTTTTGCTTTTGGAAGCCAAGCTTTTAATGGTGTAGGATACAGTAAAGCCACAGGCATTGGGTATGCTATCTTAAGATTCTTATAGTGAGGCTGCTATTCCTGCCCGTGGTTCCCTTGGCATCATCCTTGCAAAATGCACTGCATTGCTGCAGAAATCCTGGGTTGCTTCCCAAGATGTTTGGAGTAAATGTCAGTTGTGTATCTTGTCACAATTCAATTAGAAAATAAGGGTCACATCTTCAGCCTGCTGGCTCAAGTAGTGCTGGAGCATCTGCCTGTGGCAGCTCAGCATCAGAGGCATCTGCTGAATCATAAGAGAGGGGCACAAGTGCAAGTTATGGAGCACCCTCTGGTAAAATTCTTAGCTAAATAAAGAAATTGATTTCTTATTTTTCCTTTTCCACAGAGTTACATTCTTCAGAATTTTTAGTTTAGCCTCTTTCCTGCAGTGTATGACTTTTATACACCTGCTGTTCATTTCCAGACAGGGCTTTAGCTTGGTGCTGTAGTGATACCTCAGCCCTGTTGAAAACTCTGGGCAGAGAAGCACAAAGATTTCCTACAGGGATAGGTTTCTGGATGTTATCCAGGGATGATGGTGTTATAAAAAGTGAGAGACAGCAGAACAGGCTGCACTGTCACCTTGTCCAAGGAGCATCACACATGGAATTTAATGCCACTGCTGATGCCTCGTGTCACTCCCATTTGTTGGGTGTGTCACGTCTGATAGAAACAAAAATGGGTTTGTGAATGGAAAATGTTTTCAGTGATTCCTGACAAGGTGAAAAAAGACTGTCAGGCTGTGGGTGTTTCAAGAGTATTGAGCATCTTCAGTTCTGATGCATTTGTATTTGGAAAAATCAAACTGAAATCATTGCCAGCCTGAGTTAAATACAAACATTCCGTGTGAATTCTTTCTCTTTGAAATCTCTAGCCTTAATGACTGACAATATCACAGTTGGTGACGTAAGAATTCAGTTGGAGCTTCCTAGTATTGGAAAAAGAAACATTTTTAGTTCTGGAAATACGGTCCATGGAGAATGTGTAATTTATTCTTAATGTATTTGCAACTGGGTTATGTTGTTTCTCTCTACTGCTTTTTAAAAAAGATTTTAAATAGATTCCTGGCTACTTCCTTCCCACTTGTTAAATTCCAGTAGCATTAAAGAAAGAAATGTTCTGCATGTTATTTTCAGTTCATTGAGGAATTTTTATTTTCATTTTAACTGCTGGAGTTGCAGCCCTGACTTTTCCCTAGGGCTCTTCTGTGTGGATAATGGATTCTGTTAAGGCAGCCAAGGGGTGTTTGTCAGCATCTGCTCTTTCTAAGAATGGAAAATTTTCCTGTGATGTATAAGACCTCACTGATGATTAAAGCAGTTTGCTTAGGCCAAAGCTTTATTTACATGGTGAAGGGAACCACCCAAAATATGTGACCCTTTTGCCTGCAAAGGGGCAGAGGCGAACATGAACTTTCCCTGTAGGCTGACAGGTTCTTGGCTGGTTTCTCCCCACCTGTTGTATCCCAATATTATTATTAAAAAAAAAAAAAAAGTTGCCTAACAACCTTGCCAGTTACACTAACATTACACACTACATCATGCATCATGCTGGCACCAAATAGCCACAAAGGCTTTTTTGATTTAATTTGATTTAATGGTGCCATTTAATAAACAGCTTAAGGAGTAAGTGCATTGATTTTGACATTTCCTCGGTTAGTTGTGTTTTCCCTTGCAATCTGAGGTATTCTGAACTGGAAGAGTAGTGAAACTTAATCTCATCTGGAAGTTACTGTTTTCTGCTATGGTGCCTGAAATACAAAATACAATAAAACCCGCCACTAAACAATTGCTTGGGTGTTATTGAGTTTCCCCTGCACTTTCTAATATTTAGGAAACGTGGTAATTTGGATTAATGGAAGCAGGTGTGGATCCTGATGGAAAGGGCATTTTTTTCTGGATAGAAGAAAATGAACTGGACTATCAGATCAAAACAAAATGGTCCTACTGGAATTAGTTATAAAGGGTTGAATCCTTTATGCAGACAAAAGCATTTTCTTCTCTCTAATTCAGCTTCAGTCATTAGGAAATACTGTTGGGGATCTAGTGGAGAGAGGTTTGAGAGGTGCTGGGTGTCCCTGTCTGGGTGACAGAGCAGCTGTCCCCCGTGGTGGCTGTGGGACACCCTCTGATCCATTGCCAGCAAGCCAAGAGGGAAGGACTCAGGTGGAGGCTCCCTCACCCCGTGGGGGTGGTGGGCACTGATGGGCCCCCGTGTCAGAGGTGAGCAAAGAGCATTTACATTCTTGCTCACCAAGGGCTGTGATTTGATAGGAGGGGTTAATGCAGGTTTACTGTTGTCTCACTTGATGGATTTTTAATTGTCTCTTTCTCTCTTTCCAGAAGGTACCAGGAGCATCTGGTGGAGCTTTACCAAACAGGAGGAATGCTAAGCTATTTTTAGGTATTGTGAGCAGCTGCTTTCACACAGTCCTTTTCTGACCCTGTCTGCATGTGGACTTGGGTTCTGCCCACCATTGTGTCTGGCTTTGGGGCTCCCTTTGGGTTTTCTTTTCCTGTTGTTTGTTTTGGTTTTCTTTTTAACTTTTGGTTCTAGATTTTAAAGTTTTTCCAGGCAGATAAGTAATTCTTAACCATTTTGAGAGATGTGTGTATATTGAGAGATGTGTGTATTTATACATGAAACATTTTAATGTAAAATAGATCCTCAACTACTCTGAAACAGCCTAGGCTTTGAAAGGCATTTTCTTACTTATTCTGTCCATTCTCTCTCTGTAATTTCCACCAAGAACTCATATTAGAATGTTGAGCCATACTTAATGTTAAGCTATATTAGGGCCTCAGTGTGGCTCTGTTCTGCTCAGCATCTGGTCGTGGAAAGGGTTGTTACCATTTTAAAGTTGTTACACAAGTAAATGTTCTTCAGTGATGTTGTGGTCCCTCCTGTAATGAATGCAACTGCACATACATCGTGAGCATCTCTAATTCTGTTATGTCTATGGTTCTATTCCCTTGCTTCATGGAAAGCAGTTTTCTTACCATGCCCATATCATCCAAAATCCATTTATTCAGATTACCCAGAAAACCTGAGGGACTCATAAATATGGATGAGGAGAATGTGATGAAAAGCCTGTGTTCTCTCTTCTCCCACAGCTTGTGGTATTTCTCCGAATCATCTATTATTTATTGTCTCTGTATTAATAGTGAACAGTGAATTTTCCTTCAGGTAACGAAAAGGTGAAATGTTTTCTTTACAATTGGCAGCTCTTATGGCTAAAGAGAAATTATAGAATGACCTGTTGGAATTGCTTTGATCTGTGGAATGTGTCCCTAGGAGGCCTCTGCAGATTGTGATTGATTAAATTGTTGTTGTTAATGTAAGTAAGTCTTGCAAGGAGGACTGAGAAAGAAAAAAGACTGAAAATGAGTAATCAAAAAGTTAAACTTGTAGGAAGAGACTGTTACATCACAGATACTGCTCTAGATGCCATTTACTGCCAGTTTACATTGAAAATCATGATTGTCACTGGATGCTTATAAAATAATTGGTTCAGAAACAAAGCTGGCTGCAGTGCAGCTGTGCTTGTACAACGTTAGCATTGTGAGTGTAAATACAAAATACAAAAGCACATTCAAATTTTGTCCTTGATGGTGTTCTGCATGCACCTGAAGGCTCCTGTCACTGAGGTGTGCCATCACTCAGGGTACTGGCAGAGTGTCTCTGATGTGCCACGTTGAATCCTCAAATTCCACCCTCGTGCATGAGCATTTTGTTCCCTCTGAGAACTGCCCCAGAGAACTCCTGAGTGCAGTGCAGTTTCACTGGGGTGGGTTTAGGACATGGATCTGTCAGCATTTAATCCAGCTCTTCTGGAATCTAATGCACTTTGGGAAATGTATCTCATCTGGTCTGTTGTTCCACTGCAGTTCATTGCAGCCCCTGCTGGCTGGGAGTAAACTGCTGTCAAGTCTGCTCTGTTCCTGGAGGTAGTACTTCCTGCTTCCAAGTGCTTTGTGTCCACTTCTTTGGATCAGCAGATGTTACTGGTTTTGGCCATGCTTAAAGAATTAAAAATTAGGAATTAAAGAATTATTCCTGTCCTTGTGTGTAGCTGAGAAAACAAAAGCACAGAGAGACAGCTGATTTGATCATTTTGCATGTGACACCAACAGAGGTGGTTAGCAAAATTAGTGTTTTATCTCTTTATCCAGCATATTTTTCATTGGTTCAGAACTGCTGATCTCATCTAAACAGGTTGTTTTTAATTCTGTCTTTCTCATTGTGACCTTGGGCACCTATCACAGAATGGCTGGGGTTGAAAGGGGCCTCTGGAGATCATCAAGTCCAATCCCCTGCTGGAGCAGGTTCATGTAGAACAGGGTGCACACAGGCGTTTTATATCCAGAGAAGAACTCTCCACAAGCTCTCCTGGCAGCCTATTCCAGTGCTCTGTCACCCTCAAAACAAGGAAGCTTTTCCTCATACTTAGATTTAACTTCCTATATTTCCTTTTGTGCCTGTTGTGCCTTGTCCTGTCACCAGGCACTGCTGGAGAGAATCTGGCCCCATCCTCTTGACACTTGCCCTTAATTGTGTGCCCTGGTAAGATCCCCTCTCAGTCTCTTTTCCAGGCTGAACAGGCCCAGCTCATCCCCATAAGAGAGATGCTTCAGTCCCCTAATTATCTCTGTAGCCCTCCAGGGGACCCTCTCCATCAGTTCCTTGTCTTTCTGGGACGGAGGAGTCCAGAACTGGATGCAGTTCTCCAGGTGCAGCCCCACCAGGGCAGGCCAGAGGAGGAGGATGATCTTCCTTCATCTGCTGGCCACACTGCTCTTAATGCCCCCAGGATACCACTGGCCTTCTTGGAGGACACAAGGGCACATTGCTGGCTCATGGTTCATTTATCCTGGCTGATACAGCCCAGGTATGTGACCTGCCAGGCAGACAAAACCAGACAAGGATCAGTGGCTAACTCCAGCATCCCTGTGTTTCTATGTGTGTATCAATAATTCCCTGAAGGCCTGGAGATTTAAGCTTTGTGTACAAAGTCAATCCAGTTTGGGCATTTGTTACATTGCTTGTTATAATCCTCTTTGATGTAAAACTATTAAAGATACTAAGCCCTTTTCAATCTCCTTAGTATTAGGAAAACATCTTTTGGATGCTCACTGATTACTTTCTAGCACTGCTGCTATCTAGTAAATGCAATAGAAGCGAGGCTGCTTGGGCCAGTCAAATGCAATATTTATCTTTCCCTAAACATGGAAAGATTCACAGCAAAGTGTGTGTGCATGTGCACATGTGCATCAGGTTCTGGGCACGTTTTGGTTTGGTTTTCTGTGGAGAAGGCTGGAGGGTGTTGGCTGTGAGTGCTCTGTGTAATCAGGAAGCATCACAGCATTGTTTATTGAAATGTATGAACTGCCTATAATTTGGCTGGTTTAGGTGTTGTGAGACAATGTGGACATGACAGCTTCAGCTCAGGCTGTGCAATGTTTCAGGGAATTTGGGGTGGTACTCAAAGCAGACTGTCTGTCTTAGTGCCTTATGTGTGAATAAGGAAAACTTGGTTAATGGGATGTACTGTGATCATCCTTAATAGCTTCTGGTCAAAAGGGGTAACAGAATTAGGGGGAAGATTCTTGTGCTGAAGGGATTGGAGGTCCAGTTTTTATCACAGTTGCCAGCAGAGTCCCCCTGAACATGCTATCCCAGGAGTTATCAGCAGAGTCTTTCAGAATGTTCTAATTATGAAGAATTAATGCAATGTAAGTGGTCTGGAAAGGGATTGAAAGCCGAAGAAATGGAGTTTGCTGGTTGATTTAAAATTGCCTAAGAGAATAAGTCTAACAGTGATTTTTAAGGTGTTACTGAGTAACTAAACAATAGATAAAGTAGTTGAAAAATGCAAAGAATACAGGAGAGGTGCTTGGACTGTGTGTGCTCAGGGATGTGGTCCAGGTTACCTCTTGCTGATCAGAGAGGTGGTACTGAGAGAGAGATGATGCAAATGGTTCTCTGAAATGTCAGCTCAATTGTCAGCAACAGTGGGACATTTAAGTGGAACACCAGTGAAGCAACACTTTATATTTTGTACTCTCTCATTTTGCCTTATAAATAGAAAGAGAACCTCTCTTTTGAATATCGAAACTGCAATTACACACAGTATCTCCCCCTATTTCTTTCTCCAAAACCAACTAGCAAGCACCATTCCCCCTCACCCCCAGCAAACAAAACACCTCAGGTCGATATTTGAACTCTGCATTGAGGGAGGAATCACCCCATTTTTGCCTGGTTCTGGTGCCCTCTTCCTGAGCATCTGTTGATGCATGCCAGAGCCTGGACTCTTGGCTAACAGAGCTGGCAGAGTGACTGTCATAAAACTTGTCCCTGGACAGATGTCCTGTCTCAGACTGGCTATCAGAGCATCATCAGTGCAGCAAGCTGTGGCAGCTCTGTTTTGAGCAAAGTCAGGGCTAACTCAGACCATCAGTTAAAAGTGAAGTCCTCAGATGAACAGCACTGTCAGCAGATCTGTGATTGCTGCTGAGTATCTGTGACACACAGTGGGTCTCAGGAGACCTTGGAAAGGAAAACTTCCACTTGGGCAGTCTGGGAGAGCTTGTAAACTTGCTGAGCTTTTCCTGGATGGCACCTCCCTGCTGATGGCTGCTGTTTCCAAGTGTAAAGACCTAAGAGTGGCTGTACTGGGTTTGACCACAGCTTCACTTTGTTCTCCCAGGTCTCCTAGGCAGGAGCAGAACCCTGTTTGCAGTAGGGATGTTTTTGTTTGGAAAGCTTCTGAAGAGGGTTTTTACTGTGAGTGGTTAAAGTGTATATTTATGTGAGTAAGCAGAAATAGAGTATCTGTATCTATGAATGAAAAGTTGTGACGTAGGAGAATTTAAGCTTTTCCTGACAATATTTTTGCAATTTAGCCCAATAAAATAGTGCATATTCCCCAGCAGCAACAGTAGAACTGGTTAGCTGTTGCTTTTTAGCTTTGCCATGCATGCTTGAATTGAGTGAGCAGATAACTTACATTAATAGAGTCTTAATAGTTTGCTGGTTTGGGTAGAACTGTGAAAATGGAACTAGGTTAATGCAGGCTAATGCTGCTGTCAAAACAGGCCTGAATTTGAATTTTCGTGGTTTAGTTTTGCTTGCTTAACATGTGACTGTGCCAGAAATGCAAGGGATTAAGTCTTACCTAGCAATAGCAACAACATAAAAATGCTTTGTAGATGTAGCAAGCAATTTGAATGTTCTTTTACAAGTAGTGAATTGGCCAAATGATCCTTGTAGAAAGTTGTACTTTTCATTTTTTTCTGCAAAGGAAAATGTTATGATGGGAAAGTATTTTTTAAGAAAAAACAATCTTCTGTTTTATAATTCATCTGATAAAATTAACATTTTGAATGTGCCTGAGAGCAAATTAACTGAGTGGCTTATAGTTTGCAAAGTGCTGCTGCTGCAAGTCACTATTATCTAGAGGCTTCAGGAAGAAATAATTTGACCTAAAGGCCCAGGTCTCCACTTCCAAGTCAGTATGAATTTGTCCATTGCTTTCAGCGAGGGCAGGATCAAGCCCAGATTCCTAAGATGTCTTTCTAGGGTTTCAAAATTACTTGTAGACTTGCTAGTCAACATCCTCATTCAATTTTCACGTTTGTATTCCCTTTCACACGCACACAGACACATCCATACGTGCAGGAAATCCTCCTTGGGGGTCCTGTCTGGAGTCTTTTATGCCCCTATTATTAGTGCAGTCAGTTGGTAACTTGTCTAAATCTGACCTGGACACATCCACTCCTTCTCTTCCCGTCTGCTGGGTTGGTTTACATTACAGTAGTGTCTCTCCCAGCTGCTGTTTTCAGTCAGTTCAGCAGCAGTGCATTCTCACCCTCACTCAGTGATGCCTTGTGAGGTGCAGTAAATTTACTCTACCGACCACTCGCCCAAAATAACAGCGTCAGTTGAGCCTCTGCTTTGAGGTGTCTGCTGCTGTGCTTTGCCTGTCCTCCTGGCCTCCAAACACAACCCTTACAACCTGTTCTGGTGGCCAGAGAGCTGAGCTGAGGCTCTCAGGAGGCACCAGAAAGGTGTTACTCCACTGGAAGGGAAATAATGTCCTGTGGGCCTTGATCACCAAGCTGTCAACTCCTTGGAAGGATTGCAAACTGGCTGGTTGTCTTGTGCCTCAGAACTGAGTAAAGCCTTTTTCTTTTTTTTTTGCCTTCTACTCACAGTGCATCTTGGAAGAACATATTTGATCAGGAAACAACTTTGGATGAAG
>VZUA01070546.1:10283-24884 GCA_013401035.1 Horornis vulcanius
GTTAATATTATTTTCCTTTTCAAATCCTTGGGTGAAAAAAACTAGGTAAGTGAAATGAGTAACAGTTTAGTCACAGCATATGTGAGGGAGGGCTCAGCTGCAGAATTTTGTCGCTAGAATCACATTGGCTCAGTTCTTGGCAGTTTTTAGTACCTTGGGAACAGGACATGCATGTTTCACATCTTCTACTCATTAAAGGACTTAATTTACTTATTCTGTGTAGCTTAAAAGAAACATATCTAGTACAGTTCAGTGTGATCTGAAATTGTCTGTTCATCAAATATGCCCTACTTGGGTATGACCACTGCTACCTTGAGTAACTTTCCTAAAGCATCATCCTTCCAATTCACACATACTTGTGATGCAAAGCATGTGTCACTGGGCCTGATTAATTTTGATGAGGGGATTTGCATGCTGTTTGTGATGGCATGTCTGCTGAGATTCTAGGTGATGTGAAGGTGGTATTGCAGTATCACCTGACCAGTACCTTCAGGATGCCCAAACAGTGGCTGAATTAGTTTTAACTGATCCATTTGTAAGCTGTATGAGGAGTGGCTCACCATCCCTGGAAATGTTCAAGAAATGACTGAATGTGGAACTTAGTTACAAGGCTTAGTTGAAAAGGCGGTGGTGTTAGGTCAAGGGTTGGACTCAATGATTTTTGAGGCATTTTTCAACCTTAATCATTCCGTGATTCAGTGATTTTGAACTGTAACCTGGACTAATTTATCAGGTTTCTGTCTGTAACACCTTTCTTGAATCTGTTAAGTATGTTATCCTTTTCCAGAAGAAAACAGGAAACAAATAGGGAGCTCATTTGGGTTCTATTTAACAAGACCCCAATGCCATCCCTTGAGTGTCTTGATACTGTCTTTATTACAATTTACTATTCCCTTCCTCACATGGAGCCAGTGAATGGTTGTTCATAGCTCAGGGCTAGGTTTTGGTGGACTGGAGCCAACTATACCTCACTGGCATTTTTGCCCAAGAGGAGAGTTACTGTGCAAGGTTATATAAACCATTGCAGTCTGTTATAACCCCGTTACTCTTTTAGCAAGTTATGGTGAGCATTTTCACTCTGACTACTGCTGCATACTGGGAAAAATGCAAAGATGGTTTGCAAGTGTGTCCAGCATGAATCCAGCCTCTTTTAGAAATTTGCTTTGTTGTTCTGACCGGCTGCAAAAAGCTTCCCAGGTGAATCTTAGACTAAAAGGTAATCATTAACTCTATCAGAGGTAGTAGATGTGCCAAGAGCTGTTTGTGTTCAGCTACAGTATAAACTGGAGAAAGTACAGCACTGGAAGTCTTCCCAGAGAAGTGGGTTTAAAAGATGTATAGATGTGGCACTTAAGGATGTGGTTTAGTGATGGACCTGGCAGTGTTTGGTTTATAGCNTGGCCAGGATTTACAAGTAATGTCCTGAACAACTCCTGGATATAGTCCAGAGGTTAGCTCAGGCCAGGGCTAATTTCTAAAGGTAGTTTGCATGTGTCCACCTTATTTAGGGCTTTAAGAAAGCCTGTCTGGGCTCTTACATGTAAATTGGCTTCTGTGCAAGAAAACAGTCCTAGGAATATTTAGTCTAATAAGAAAACATCTAGTATCATTAAAAAATAGTCTAATAATCAAATAGCAATGTTCAAATATCTAGTGTCAAAATCTGAGTGAATTTCATTTTGCTAGCTGCCCACATGTATTGAAGAGCTCCAAAGAAACTTCTAGTATAAATTGACCCATTTATGACAGCAGAACAGTGGAATTCAGGCATCAGAATTTTTAAAGTTGTATTCATCTCAATAATTTAATCTTTTTAATATGAGACAGAAAAACAATTATTTTTCCTGAAGATTAAAATGTAACTAAAACTTCTTAAATGAAATATTTCAATCATATTTACAAAAGAGAAGATATCCAATAAAGACAACTTATCCAAACAGCAAAAACTAGCCAAAAGGAAAAGCAAACACAATGACATTTAAAAAGATTGCATGTGAGGTATCATACTCTCTTGGCTGCATTGTTGTTTTCTACAAGAAAAAGAAGAAAGTGAAGAAAGCCTATATATTATTCCACAGTTTCCGCAGGAATATACAGTTGCCCAAGAAATGCACTTTCAGACTCCTCCATTTTTCTTGGTTATCTCACAGTGTCAGCAACTAGTACTATCTCTTCATTTTCAGATGTTATTGACTGAATTTTCCCATCCATCAGCTGAAAGGAAAATAAAAACTTCCATCAGTTTTATACATAATGTTAGGTCAGCCTCTACTTATGCACAAATTTTTTAAGAGTATTTCACTTGTTTTTGCTGCATATGACCACCACAGTCCATCCTGTTTCCTTGAAAAACCCTATTTTGATCTGTTTTCTGTGTCACCTTCTTGTCTTTCCTGCATATATAACTCGCTAGTGGGTAAGCAGGTGAGGTGTGCACCTGGAGGAATTAAAGGGGACAGCTTGGAGTGGGGAATCTGGGGAGACAGAGAGCTCAGACACTGGGATCAAGTGTGAGGAACTTTATGGTGGTTGTAGACGAAGGGAGAGAGGAGGCATGCTAATCTCACTGTCAAATTCAGCCCTGCTCAGCTGGAGAGTAGCAGTAGGACTGTGATGTCCAGGGCCCTGTTTTAGAGACTGCTGCTGGTGCTGGCAAGGTGCTGGTAGAGGGAGCTGTGCTGGTTTTGTTTCTGGCTGCCTCACTGAGCTATGTTGTGTCATTGTCCATGTCCTTGTGTTGGGAAAGTGAACAGCTCTTACCAATGGGAGCATCAGCCTCTGCACCCGTGAGACTGGAATGGGAGAAACCCCGTGGTTCTGGAAGAGAACTGCATTTGACTTCCCTTAAAAAACTCACCTGATGATTTCCTTTCATTTTTCTTCAGAATATGACAAAGAGAAGAGTGATCCTCTGTACAAAGATCCTTATCATTTAAAAACTCAGCCAGTAGAGTTTTGTACGTATTTCACACATTTAATATAAAAATAGAAAGAGAGCATACCTCTGGATTTGTATCAGCCAGTGTAAAAAACACAGATTTTGGTCCTGGGATCTGTGGAAATGCTGCCTTCCAACAGCCAGTCCTGGTAATCAAAATGTATTGAATACAAAATTAAAATCCAATAACCATAACGTGACAACACCATTGCACCCTTGAACCAGCTCTTATATTCCTCTACAGTCTTAGAAGTGAACTGAAAGATCTGCATAATATCAACACAGAATGAACATGTATTAGAAAAACATTAAAAATTTGGATGGTTATACATTCATTTTTGGTTGAAGATTTACTAATAGTAAATTTCCTTCCTTGACAGAAAAGGAAATTTATCCTGCTATGTCAATACAAACAGTGAAAAGTGGGGGTAAAAATTTTAAAAAGTTGAGAGAGATGTGTCTTCTCTGAATTACTGTATATTTCTATGCAAAGTGCATCATATAACAGAATATGCCTTTTCTTTCTGTTTCTGTTTCACTTATGTAGTTTATTTTAACCTACAGAGACACCTCCACCTCTCCACCTTATTTCTTTAAAAACTTTAGGTGTTACACACAGAGAGAGAAAATAAAATAAGTGCATACATTAAGTTTACCTTTTACAGAAAAAAAAGGTGATGATTGTCATTAAGGGTGTCACAACTGCTACCCCAAGTAAAATCCATACTGAAGAAGATACAATTTCCTCCTTTCCTGAAAGAGAAACATTCATAAATTAGTAATAGTAGTAATAGTAGTAGTAGTAGCAGTAGTAGTAGTAGTAGTAGTAGTAGTAGTAGTAGTAGTAATGTGAGGAATAGATCATAGAATTTCAGAATGTAGGATTATATGGGTTGGAAGTGACCTTCAGAGATCAGCTAATTCCAGCCACTCTGCCGTGGCAGGGATGCCTTCCACTGGAGCAGATTGCTTAGAGCCCCAGCCTGGCTTTGAACACTTTCAGGGATGGGGCATCCACAACCTGTGCCAGTGCCTCATCATCCTCCTAGTGAAAAATTACTTCCTAAAATCTAACCTGAATCTACAGTCTTTGAGTTTAAAGCCATTCCCTCTTGAACTATACCTACATTTTCTTCCAAGAAGTCTCTCTCCAGCTCTCTTGTAGCCCCCTTAGGTACTGGATGAGTGGAACAGGGTGTCACTGGAGCCTTCTCTTTTCCAGGTAGAACAACCCAAACTTTCTCAGACTGTGAGAGGTGCTTCAACCCCTCTGATCCCTCTTGTGGCACTCCTCTGGACTTACTCAAACTGGTCCATGTCTTTCCTATGCTGGGACCCCAGAGCTGGGTGCAGCACTCCTGGTGGGCTCTCAGCAGAGCAGAGCAGAGGGGCAGAATCCCCTCCCTGGCCCTGCTGCCCAAGCTGCTTTGGATGCAGCCCAGGACACATTTGGATTTCTGGGCTGTGAGTTCCCATGGCTGGGTCACGTCCAGTCTCTCATCCATCAGCACCCTCAAGTCCTTCCCAGTAAAGTTACTGTCAATTCCTTCATCCTCCAGACTCTATAGATACCAGCAGTTGCCATGACACTGATGCAGCACCTTAAACTTGGTCTTGTTGAACTTCATGAAGTATCAGACATCTGCTGTGGTGACTGACTGTGGTGAATGTCAGTCTGAAAGGTTTTGCTTGACATAAAAATTAATTCCATAATTTACCACTTTAGCAGAAATGTCTGATTGGAAGAATTAACATTGGTCCTATTTGTCCACCCCCTGCAGTAAGCAGGAGCTCACTAAGGCTGCAAAGGTGTAATTTTTAATGTTAATTCTAGTATTAGAATGTTAAGAACTCAATTAAGTCTCTTCCTATTCTTCTCTGTGGTGTGGTGTGGTGTGAATTAAAACATTTGCCAATCCTTTGTACATCTGTGTGTCTGTAGGTGTGTGACAATGTGTGAGGTAGACAGGACATCACTGAGGGAAGAGTAGCCCAGGGCATGGATTTGTTCTTACCAAACTCAACAGGTGCACTCCATTCCCCCCAGGCTGGGTTCACAAGGCAGGCACTGCCAGCTGCTCTCATTTTCAAGACATACTTCTTCCTTGTATCATATCTTAGAAATATGTTACTATTTCTCCCTTCCTAAAACAAACAAACAAACAAACAAACAAACAAAAAAAACAAACAACAACAACAACAAAAAATGAGTTGCTTTCCTTTGTTCCATGGCTGTGTTGACAATATGTATGTGCCATTTACCAGTAAAACATTTAAGAGGCTATGAAAGCATTGCTTATTAAAGAAAACTGCTTTTACAGAGACAAAAAAATCATTATTATTTATATAATATATACGCAAATATGCATCTCAAAAATAACCTGTCACTTATTATACTTTTTTATATTTAGAAGCATTTCATCTTTTCTTATGATGTGGTTTGATTTATTGATAATTTCTTTAAGCACATAGAAAGGTAGAAAAACATCTTGAACCATTTCATTTTAGTACTGCTAGAACTGAGTGATTTCAGGAATGAGGTGTCTGTGCTCCTGCCTCAGTCTCTGCATTATGAATTTTCAGGAAAAGCATAAGTAGATAACTGCAGTAATAGTAGATGACTGCAATACTTAGCGTTACCAGAATTTACTGCAATACTCTTGCTCTTGGAGATTTTTGCATAGAGGTGGGATGTGCAAGCTGCACTGATTAAAAGGAGGTGCATCATACCTGGATGACAGCCTCCATCTCAAAAGGGCTTTTGTGGTTGATGTTTTTCATAAACAAAATTGAATTCTTAGGAGATACTTTATCTTTTCTCTGTTGTCAGTGATGTGTAACTTCAAAGACCTTTCCAAATATTTGAGAAGGAGAGTGGACAATATAAAAATGGGATACTTTTCAAAATACTTACAGAAAAGCAATAAAGCTCTGCCCCTGAATATGCAATAAATTACATATGCCTTGATGATTTATCAGTTTGATGCATTCATGAAATCCGTAAATAAGGTTCCCATAAAGCATAGGACACTGAGCACATACTGATTTAAAGGTATTTGCATACTATTTACTTTTCACAGTTGACAATGAAATGAACATGTATTACTGATTAATAGAACAATCAGACTCACTTGTATGTAAGTATATATGGGTTTTCCTTTAGGATTATCCTGTAAATTGAAAGAAAAAGAAAAGTAACTAACTATTTTTATCACTGCTTGATTTATGTTTCGATAATAACTAATTTTTATCTACTGTTCCATTTTTCTGCATTCTCTTTCTTATGTACTTCATGGTTTGTTCAGAAGAACTAGCGATTTATCTAACATTTAGTATCTAATATCTAATTCATCTACAATGCCAAGTTTATATAGTAATTAATTCTCCTCTGGAAAGATATTTGTTTTCCTTGTCATGCCAGTTGAGCTATAGATTTTATTTCAGATGAAAACGCAAAGCAAACCAGACCTAAATGAAAACTCTAAGTTTATTCTTACAGACACCAGAAAAGGAAAGAAGATAAAAAACCTGTGAAATAAACTTTTTCATTTACATCTAATGTTTTAATATTACAATAAATGTCACTGTATGTAATTGCAAATAGTATGTAAGCATTTTTTTTTTCTTTTAGATGAAAATGTTTGGGACTGGCCTGGATTCACAGATATTTTAGGTTGCCCTCCACTACATTTTTGATAGATAGAATAAAATTTGTTCATCTTATTTGAATAGCCATAATAACTACCACATAATGTACTAATCACACACAACTAATGCCTGCAGACTATATCACCTCCATTAGACAGCTAGTTATGTATTTTTGTAGTTATTTTGCAATACACCATTTTAGAACAAAACTCAATTAATTCAGGGGTATTTTTTCAAATAATTGCATGCATGCTCATGTGGCATCTGAACATAAGATTGTTCAGCCTGGAGAAGAAAAGGCTCTGAGGAGAGCTTCCAGGACTTACCAGCACCTAAAGGGTCCTACAGGAGGGCTGGAGAGGGATTTTTCACAAGGGTATGTATTGATAGCACTTGGGAGGTGGCCTTAATATGAAGGAGGGTAGGTTTAGATTAGATATTAGGAAGAAATTCTTTACTGTGCGGGTGGTGAGGCACTGGGACACACTGTTCAGAGAAGCTCTGCATGTCCCTGGAAGTGTTCAAGGCCAGGCTGGATGGGGCTCTGAGTAACCTGTTCTAGTGAAAGGTATCCCTGCCGTGGCAGGGGGATGGAATTAGATGGTCTTTGAGGTCACTTTCAACCCAAAGCATTCTAAGATTTTATAAAGAAAGCTGCTGTCCAGGATCTGCAGTCAAGCTAAATTATGCAGGGATCAATCTAGGAGAAATATCTGGCCAATGAACCCCTTGTTCTTCTTTATAGGTGCAGGGGTAACCTGAAAGTTTCCAAGAGTGATTACAGAGCACTGGGGGGGATGGTGAAAGGCAGGAAGCCCAGATGGTGTCTCCTCAGGACTTCCAGGCAGAGGGAAAGGTTTGAGCAGAATTGCAGTCATCCAGCAGGTCAACACCTGTCTGAGTAACTGCTGTCACAGGCAGGGCTTTGTCTTCTGTGACCTTGGGATCCTTTTTGAGAAAGAGGGGCTACTGGGCAGGCGTGGGATACATCTCACCAAGGAGGGTGATTGCATCCTCACAAACAGCTTTGGGCAACTGGGCCTTCTACTGTGTATGAAGGAGTGCCTTGTATTCAGAGAGCTCTGTCTTGGGATAAATAATGAACCAGTAAGAGAACTTGTGTGTAGCCAGGGGGCAGACCAGCAGAGTTGTTAATGTAGTAGGTGTTTGTTTCAGAACTCATGATAAAGAAAAGAAAGCAGACGAGACCCTCTACAGAAAACCTCATGGTCACAGGCCTTGGTACTCAAGGGAAAGTACCCTTAAGGGCCACGTTACTGGCTGAGCTACAAGGACAACCTCCTCAGAGCACAAGGATCACAGAATCATAGAATTGTTTAGCTTGGAAAAGACTTCTAAGATCATTGAGTAAAACCACTAACCCAGCACTGCCAGGTTCACAACTAAACCATGTCTGCAAGTGCCAGATTGCAGAGTTAAATGTGTAAGAATGATAAGAAGATGGTGATGGAGGTACACTGATAACTCACATATTGCCTGTAACAAAACCCTTTATGCTTTGTTAAGATCACTATTCTACATTGCCATACATCTTTAATTATGTTGCCCTTGGCTGGATTTTCCCAAAACTTGTTGTGTATTATGTATTAAGGAATTATACAAAAGGTAGAAGAAGGGATTTGGGAGGAATGCAAAGACATCATCTGCACACAGAGGAATGGAGTCAGTAAAGACAAAGCTTAGCTGTAGACAAGATTAGTGAGGGACGTGAATACAAGGAAGTTTTTAATGAGTACATTGATGACAAGAGAGGTTAAGGAGAAAGCAGGCCTGTTGCTTACTGAATGGAGTGAACCTTGTGACAAAGGACAAAAGGGAGGTAGAGGTGCTTGGTGCCTTTTTAGCTCAGTTTTCCCTGTTAAGTTTTGCCTTTGGCTTTCTCAGATATCCTAATCTATAAAGCCTTAACAAAAAACATCACTGAAGAAGAAACATTTTTTCAAACATCAAAAAATGTGATAGAAATTATGTTACTCTTGGTGTTATGCTTTTGTTGTTGTTGTTGTGTTTGTTTGTTTGTTTGTTTGTTTGCTTACTCCCAATGCAAGAAACTTTAATTGTGAAAAGTAAAGTTCAAAGGCTAACTGTAATACAACATTTGTTGGTCATAGTGTATTGGTAAAAATCCACAAGTTTAGACCTGTCAGTGATAAAGTGATAAATTTGGCAGAAGAATTTTTTATGGGTGAATCTTCCAAAGACATGATTATAGTTGCATCTTGTAAGTGTCAAAGGAACCTACACTGCTCAATTGCTGAAATAATTGCAGTACCTTGACATAATCAGCTAGGTGAAAACTGCTAATGATTATGAAAAAAATCTAGACAATTCAGACAAGATGTGAATTGAGTACATTTTATAAAATGAGTATTACATATATTAAAAGTTATTAAAAATTATGCATTGCTTTACTGCAATAGACCTTTATTCCAGTGTCACAGAGAGTTTTCAACAAGGTTCCTTTGTTACAACAGCCAAGTGATTCAGAGAAGTAATGCTGTTTCATGGAAGTTAGTTGGTCTTGCAAAAAGACTCATCTGTGAAATAATAAGCCCAACTCAGACTAAGAAACTCCAAATTTCAGAAACCTAGGAATGCCTTCAATCAGCCACTAAGAGAGAGGCCAAATCTGGCTGTAGTGTAGAAAGATTTTTCCTTTGTAGTCTCTGTCTGCCACCCTGTGGCCTTTTGATGCAATTCTGCCGCAGTGGTTTACGTCTACTATTGCAGTGGAACACAACAATCTCCTTCCTTCCCTACTGCTGCCAGAAGAATTTGTAAAGTCAAGGTCATCCCCCCACTAACCTGTCCTGAATCCTACTGCCTTTCTGCTTTCTCTCACATTTATTTTCCTTTTATTTTTCATTATAAATCTTCAACTTTTGGACCAACATGCTGTGATGCTTTTATGTGGGTAAGCTATTTGCATTTCGTACATGGAGAAATTTGATTCACTTCTATTAACTCAAAATTGTCAAGTGAATGCACATTTCTCTTTTCATTCTTTAAAGCCCAGCTCTACCCTTCCACAGAGATCCAGTTTCCACTGGAAAGATTCCAATCCAGGGCAACTCCAACAAGTTTTAGTTAAAGAAGTGCCTTTTCTAAGCGCTGTCACAAAGCTGTGATGTGTTTGAATCTTTACTAACCATGCCTCTCCTCTTGGACTGTCCCAGACATCCAATGTATCTCCAGCAGTATCTCACTCAAGGGAGCAGGGATTAAAGAAAAGATAAAAATGGGGTAATATGGCATAGCAGGATTTGGTATATGAACAGTGCAGTCATAAAGGAATAAGGTGCTATGTATGGGGAAGGCTACATCATAGAAAAGACACTTATTTTCTTTTCACCCATGTGTATTGGTAAATGCAAATATATGAATTAATGTTAAGCGTAAGTAAAGACATTCTTACCTTATACTTTATGTTAATTTCATATTTAAAACACATATCTTTGTTAGAATGACTTATTTGGGGTTGTTGCCATTGAATTATGCAATCATATTTAATTTCATCACAGTTAACTGTGATATTTGATGGAGGCATGAGCTTTTCTGAAATGATATAACCAAGAATTCAAATAATTAAAATCACTTGATCTCTTTTTGATTTGATGAAAAAAGTGAATTTGTAAGTAAGACCTCTATGAAGAAAGATACTAGTTTGTATCTTAGGACTATTAGAAATAGTTAAAAGACAAAAGTTTTCTAAATCATGTACACAGGATCATAAAACAAAAAAGGGACTAAGACAGGGAACATGACATAGGAGCATACAAAGAAACGATCTCCTCCATTTACTTTTCTAGAGGAATAATACTGTCTTCTTCTTAAGAGAATGTTTGTTGTTGCAGATGAACTAGCTGCAGCTATCTCTAAAGTAAGAAATTCAAAGATCTTTTTTCTCTAGGCCTCCTCATGATGTTTCTGTGACATGAAGGTGTTGCCTTCAGTCTGTTGTGAATTATGCTATTTATTCCCTCCTTGCAAAAGAAATAACCATACAAATTTAAGAAAGACACTTCATTTGTAATAGTCTAACCAACATCTTCATGTATTGCCCCTCACTTCACAGATGTAAGCAAAAGTAAGAGGAGCTTTATATTTTGATTATTGTCAATGAGTTGATTATTGGAACAGCAAAAGACAGTCACTCGGGGCAGAAAGGGTGACAAAAGGCTGATAGAGGAAAGTTTAATATCAGCTAGACTACTACTTTACATCAGCCTTTAGGGATAGGCCTGGGCTACAAGCAGTAGCCCTGTTTGTGATGGGCTACTTGTTCAAAGAACAATCTTGTATTATCTGCCATGAGTGACATTACAGCTCAATTCCTTCTTATACAATGAAGGCTTTTTTTCAATCTTTTAGCATAATACCAGAACTAATGTGACATTTCCAGTGAGACTTTGATACAGTAAAAGTTACTGCACAGGATGCTTTCAAGTACAGCACCACTGGGGTAAGGCATGTTGTACGTGTATTAATTAATTTACTCCAGAATACTCCAGGATGTCCTGTATGTCATCCCCACTGGCAATGAAAAGCAGAAATCAGCGCTCAGATAAACTTCTAAAAAGTCTCTTCTCTCCTCTATTGGATGGTATTTGGCCAGCACTGAAAGGACAGCAGGGAAAAGTACATTTTTTTAAGTCTTGTGGACCTTGCTTCAGAAAAACATAAAACTCATGAGGGTAGATTGCTAAAGAATCTGAGACAGAGTGCAGCTGTGGAGCTTTCCTGTTTAATTCTCCTCTTTGTCTTTTGCTTGGGGAATAAATAGGTTTTCTTGAGGAAGCCAGAGTCTCTTACTCTCAACTCTAGGTGAGACAGGGTACATGGTTCCTTCTCAGGGATAAATGCCCTACTATTTTCATGCAATAATTAAAATAAAGCTGAAATAAATTATTTACTTACCAATTTTATACAGGTCAATGTACTCATCATAGAACTGGATCAGGGAGTCTTTGCTAGATCCGTTCACCAGGAAGTAAGCTTTTTCAATCCCTATGCTCACATTTTGGAAGATACATCCCATATTTCTGCAATTCTCATCTTTAATGTAAAGCTCACATTCCATCTGATTGTCCTCTCTGCATACAGCAAAGTATTTTAGTTAAACATGGTCACTGTGATGTGTTGAAAGAGAATTCACACTTCCCTGGATCAAGGAGAGCAACTTACCTTGACTTCTGCCAGTAGAGAAAGTACTGTGTGTCTGCTGGAGCATCCCTTCCTGCCTGCCAAGTGCAGTTCATGAGGAAGATGTTATAAATCACACAGGAGAAGTTTTCAATGGCTGACCCATTCATGCCTGCAAACACAGGAATATCCATGATGAGGAAAAATGCTGTGATTCCTTTAGGAATTACTTATTTAATTTTGTTTGCTAACACTGAAAGATATTTGCCCTGACAGATTCAATGAAGAATTTTTTATGGATAAATCTTTCAAATACGTGATTATAGCTTCAACAAAACAATTTGTGTGAAAAAAAAAAAAAGCTGGTGATGTCAGGAGCACTGCATAAACTTTATAGACCTACATTGGATGGCTGCTATTTCAAGGTCTAGAGATTGTTTTCCTATCTGCTATATACAAAGTTAAGGATGAATAGATGTCAGGCAAGTGGGTAAATAGCTGCAAGCAGAAAATATCAAAATAGGTCACAGTGATATCCATCAACTCAAGTTACCCAATGTTGAATATGGTAAGTTTGCTGAGAGTGTTAGTTCATGTCCTTTCAAGGATGTAGATCAGACACAAGGAAGAAAACCTTTACTGTGAGGGCAGTGAGGCCATGGAACAAGTTGCCCAGAGAAGCTTGGATGCACCATCCTTGCAAGTGTTCAAGGCTGGGTTTGTTGGGGCATTGAGCAAACAGGTGTACTGCAGCATGTCCCTGGAGGAGTTGGAACCAAGTGATCCTCAAGGTATTCTCCAACCCAAATAATTCTGTGAATATGATTCTATGGTTGAGGAACACTCTCTCACTTCTAAAAATTCAGTATCAAACCCAGGAAAAACTAATTGTGTCTAGGATCTTTCTTAGCATGCAGCAGGTACTTTATTGTAGAAAAAACTTCATTCAACTTAGTCCTATGTATTCCTCTGACAGCTTTTTAGATTTTGTCTGGGACATCCAGACACCGTCCAGTCTTGGACTTCCTAGAGACTCAGTAAATACCTCAGCAAACAAAACAGTTGGAAAGAAAAAGACAGACCTACCTTTTATTTCAAAATGTCTTTACCTTGTTTGTCTTTCTATTATAGTCTTCAGGTTCAGAGAAGATGGAAAGACTATATTTTAAAAGGCTGTATAATTATAAAAAGGGCTGTCTCCCTTGCTGCTGGTGTTTTGGGGAACCATCTTAGCATCGGAAGTGTTGCAAAATAAATGTTCATCACTTCCCCCCTGATTCATAGCAAATTTTGTAATTGCCCAACTTGGGATTTCTTATAACATGAACAAGAAGTTAGCTGGTTAAATTTCTCCTTTAGTTGTACCAGAGTATGCTGATGTTTGGCACTCCAGACAGTACATAAAAATATTTACTTTTACAGGTATTTCTCTCTAGCTCTAAACAATACTGAGAAGTACAAAGCATCTCTCCCTACAAGCCATCTCCAGGGGATGGAAGATGGGGGTTCTCCATGGAGGGCATCAGGGAGTCCCAGCCCAGATCAGAGCAGTTCTGGATCCAGGGCAGCCCCAACCCTGACCACCAGGCACCTCCTTGGGGAATGAGATGGTTCATGGACCTGAGGGTGCCAGGCAGGGCAGGGCTGTGGGAACCTGGAGACTGGCCCTGCTCTGGTATCACTGGGCAGGGGCTGATGGATCCAGGACTGTGGGGGTTCTCAGGGAAATGACAATGTAAACTGTAAATGTTTAAGCAGATGGAAAAAGGAGATTTCAAATCTTGGATATGGTGCCTTCAGATAAGACACATCTCTGTTAAAAAGTGTGATGTGGGTTTGTCCTCAATCCATTTCTCCCAATGTGAAAGTAGCCAAACTACAAACTGCCACTAAAGTAGAAAAAAAATTGCAGGTAGTAAGTATCCAACTACAAATAGCTGCCCCAGGCCCTGCTGTTGAGCAATTGTTACCTTCTTGGGTCACAGCTGTTCATTTTCTAAAGAAGAGGTTTATTACAAACAGTATAAAACATCAAAAGCTCCTTTATACCCTGAAAGGATTTGTTTCACTGAAGACAATGTAATTTGCTTAATATGGAGACTTAAAATCCATGTAAAGTAATTTCATTTCTTTACACTGAAATTGAAGCATCACAAGAAAACATGACATTTTTCAAACACCAAGATATGTCAACAATTCCTTCTTAAAAACATGCAGATCCTTTCTGCTTGAAGTTAAAAACTTGTGGGAAAGAGAACAGTCCATGTACTTCTCTTTCTTGGCTACTGCATATGGAAAAATTCACCTGATGCCCAACAGTCTTCCAGGATGTTCCAGGAATCATTTTTATCAAAATCCTGAGGTCATTCCAACCCTATAGCTTCTTTATTGACATATGAAATGACTTAACCAGATGAGCAGTAGTCCTTATATATCAGCCATTCATAGATAACTAAGATATGGTTATGCCCAAGAGAGGAAGCTGAAGGTAGCACAGTGCTGCCTTTCCTTGAAGAGAAAGAGGGTTTACCTTCTGGAGACCCAGAAATGCCTGGGCTCATAAGTATTTCTGCATTCCTGGATCTGGCTGGAGAGTGAGATTGATGGCTGATGAGCTGGAAGTGGACAGTAATCTTGGTTCATTATCTCATGCTGATTGTAAATATTATACCGAGTTATACCGAGTTGTCACTGAGGCCAGCCAACACCACAAAGTGCATATCTGACATGCTTTCTTCTCCTCAACACGTGTAGTATAAAGTGAACAGGTGAAGTGGAGCAAATCTACTCATCATTTTAAAAACTTTTTGGCTGCAAAATTATTCTCTACCACAAAAAAAAAAAAAAAAAAA
>VZUA01070548.1:14428-30922 GCA_013401035.1 Horornis vulcanius
GACTGTTAGCTCATTACTCAGAAATGCCTTACAGATACTCCAAGCCTGGTAAGGGCAATCACACTCACACCATAAACCTCTGTACCAAGCCCTTGCCTGTTCCAGGTTCCCTTCTTTTCAGCCCAACCAGCTTTCCATTATGAAGGGAGTAAAGGTTCTTTTTCCCTCTGCATCAGCTCTGGCAGCACTTCCCTTCAGATTGGCCACCCAGATTTCAAGATACTTAAATGTGATCAGATGACCAAGATATGATGCAGGAGGTTTCAGGCTGCAGGGGGGGTGCTGGAAAAGCAAAAAGGATGGACTGGCTCTGTGTAACAAGAGCCAGGTTCCTGCCACAGCTCACACACAGGAAGGATTCAGGCCAATAAGCCCCCAAATGCTGATGTGCAACAGGAAAATAGTGATGATATAAAACTAAGGACATCAAATGAGAATGGTGCTTACAGCATGGAACAAACCAGCTTTAGCTTCACACCAATGATATGGGTTTTGTCAAGCTGGTTTCTCCTTGTCCCTATAGGCTTCATCCTGAATAAAACAATTCTACCTTTTGCTCTGATCTTCTGCAAGTGTTTAATTAACCACACTGCCTGAAAGCTGTCCCACGCCTTAACATGCACACAGCTCTGAGCTTGGAATGACGGGAAAATTGTTGGTACAAATAATTTTTGATCACTATTCTAAGAGAACAAAATACCTAACCAAAGAACCAAATCAATCCTTCCAAATGCCACCCTTACAGACTGCAGTAGAAAAGTGATTTTTAGGGGGTGAGCTCCCCCGCTCACATTCTATCCCTCAAGATGCGTAAAACACATTCTGCCTCCAAATAAATGCAGAGGAGAGAAAAAAGTAAAATATACAGCATTTGCTCTAGACATAAATTTCATGGTGTATCTAACTATGGATTATGCACTCCATACTTCTACAGAATTCAGGAAAACATCCTGGTTTGAACATACTCTCCAGAAATGGCAGACCATTTACACCCACTCTGATCCTTGTCTTCCCTTGCTTGTTNAAAAAACTTATTCTTAAACACAAGTCTACAAGAAAAATTTGGTAGAACAACTAATTTTCATGTGGTTATTTTTGGGCATAGCTCTCTAAGATAGCTGGTTATTTTATTTTCCCTGCTGGATAAAGAAATGCCAACTGCCAGTATGCAACTGCTACTTTACACTCCTTACAAAAATGTTAAGAGTCCCCTACACACTCAGTCTATTCCACTGCATCAGAACAATGAATAAGCTCATATTTGTTTCCATTAACAATGTCCATGTGGCAGTTTTCCCATCTTCAAAATACTTTTAAGAAAATATTAACCAAATAATTGTGCATTTTTAGCTCAGTCCTTACTTATCTTACAGGGATTTGAGCCATGCATGCAAAGCCGAGTGTGATTTACTATTCTTCAGTTACTTTGAACTGAGATTTAGTGGAGAAATTCCTATTCATTTGCAAAAAAATAAAATTTCAGTGAAATAATTAGTGAATGAAAGGGTAGTATAGACAGAGTGCTTATCCAGAGATGACTATGTTGAAACACATACTGTCAGTAGTTAGGGCATATCCATTAGCATTTATCAAGAGTAGTTTGATAAGTCAGTAATTTCACAGTAGTGTAAAACCTGTACCAAGAATGTACTGTAAAGATATTCAAACATTAACTATCATTTTTTTTTCTTTGACAAAAGGGAGTAGTTCATCAATTATACTGAAAATAGTGAATATAATCAATGCTTTTTGTTACTGCAGACTAATAATAGCACGCAATTTCCTTTTGAACTGCATGTGCTAGTTCTTTTGAAAATGAAGGAATAATGGTAACTGTTAAAAGACGGCCAAAAATACACCCAGCAAGCTTGTGCATTTTCCAGGGAACTGTAGCTGTCCTCTGCTGATCTCCTGCAACTCAGTGGTGGCAACTGTCCTAAATAGAGCAACTGTACTTCATTTATTTCTAGTATCACTTGGCACTATTTTGACAGCTCACAAAATAATGAACTCATTGAAGCTGGTGCCTATGTTTTACAGTTAGCCATTGCTAATTTTTGAGTGAGATGGAAAATAAGCGATTATTCTAAATCAGTTACTTAAAGCTACAGCTTTTTTCTCCCCACCCACAGTAAGATGTCACATACCATCTCTGAAATGCCTGTTCCTGTGGGTGCAAAGTTGCATTCTGCATTGTATGTCATTCTTCTAGAGCTATTACAGAAAATCATAAACCTGACTGATGTACATATCTATGACCCATTTCAAGTAAAATCTCATCTTTTCAGCTTTTGTAAAAATATCTCAAGGGATACCCCACAGAGGTAACATTGACAAGGAAAACCAAACTGTTTAACTGTTTAGAAGTTTAACTCTCAGGTCATGTTATCATAAACAGATGAAACTTACCTTTCCTAGAATCCAACAGAACATTATATACACTCAGAGCATCCTAAAACAGCAATTACAGCAGTGCTCAAGGAGACAAGCACAAGACACGAAAAAAATCCCTACAACAGCTACAGAAGAGATGGCAATTACCATACAAGCAAATCTGGAGATGAGCACTTAGAGCCACCTCTAAATATGAGGAAGGATTCCTTCCAAATGTATTTGAAAGAATTTAAAATACAACAATAAAACTCTTCAAAAAGCTTGAGAATAAATAAAAGAGCAATCCAAAGCACAGTCCATTTTTACAGAATCCCTAGCTTTTTAAACAAGAATTTCCAAACCCAGAGGCACATCAACAGTGGAATAATGAATTTGTCAGTGGAACACAGGTGTTCTAATTTTTTATGCCACCAACGAATGCTTCCTAAAATGGAGCCACTGATTCCAGAGGCACCACTGGATATACTATATTATATATATATAAATATATATATATACACCCACCAGGACACACCATACTGGATGCTTGACCTTGAACAAAATCCCTGCCCAGCAGAGAGGTATCAACAAACTTGAATGAACTGCACAAAGTCTCCATACCTGATGGTGCTGGGAATCATCCAGTGTTTTGAAAACCATGGCTACCATCCCGTGTGCTCTCAGGTGCATTCGGAAGCTGGGCATGGCGCACTTGGTCGCCAAGCTGATTACACTGGAGGAAATTAACTCTGCGTTAGAACAACTGAAATGACTGCACTTAACAAGAGCAGCAGATAAACGAGGCTTCAACACAAGACTGACCACGTGCCTCAGACCCTGGCAAACTGTTGGAATGTTTCTTCTGAAATTTGTGTGAGGCAAGTTTGCAATTGGTGAACAGTGATTGGTGAGCAGTGTTTTATTCAAGTTGCTTGCCAGCACCAAATTATGTCTGCTTTAGTTTAAGCTTGGCCAAAACCAGGATTTTAAAGGGCAGCCTGAATTTGCTTCTTAAAAAAAAAAAGTTGAAAATTTCCAATAGTTAAACTGAAAGTAAAGTGCCACGGATTAAGCATGAAGCTCTGATTTAAGATATGGGAAAGCTCATTATGGACCGAGGCATTATGAGAAATTGTAAATGTGAGCTTNCTCACTTATGCATAACATTAGTTATACATAAAAGGTTTCTTTATATTTATTGCTGCATTTATGATTGATGGAAACAGTACAGATTTCAGAAAAGACCTGACAAATGTATCAGTTAATCAGTGTCCAGCATAAGTGATTATTTTAAAAATGGCAGCTTTCCCCTAGCTTTCTCAGTAAGCTGTCTGCCATTTCTAGCACAGTGCAACATAACAACTGCTAAAAATATGTTGCTTTTAAATGTGCACTAATGTGGGAGTGATTCTGCAATCAAGTCTTCCATGACTGCTGAGGAATTTGTAAGAAATTCACACAGTAAGGTATTTAAAAGAACAAGTGGTCTGTCTCCAACCACAGTAGCATCGGTTAGGGCTTACCTATCTGAGTTTTTTACATCTACTCATATCCTTACACATTGATTTCCTTTGGAAAAATACTTTTAATTTGCTAACTGACAGAAAAGATTTTTGTTGTGCTTATATGCTACATTCCATTATACAAATTTATGAAGAATTAGTTTAAAATCTGAGTAAGTTTGCCACATGAGCAAATAAGGAGCACTCATACAAAAAATACTCCTAAACTGTCATTATAGTAGCAATTTATTCTTATCATAGTGTATAAACAAACTGGGTGATAGAGTTCTTGTACTTATACTCCAGCAACAATATTCACTGCTAAACATTTCTATGAAACAAAATTTAAAGTAGCTGTCTTAAAGGCATAGAAAGCTTTTTCTCAGCCACAGTCAAATCACAAATAAAACACTGCCATTACCTCTCTCTATGGGTTCAAGTTTTTCTTTCTTTACTACTTTAGTTTTACTGAACACAAAGGAAAATTTAGGTATATAAAAAATATTATTGCATCATTATTTTGTTTAGCATTATTACAATTACTTTCATATCCAGGCAATTGACACCAGTATCAAGTCACAAACTTTTTCAAAGCAAGGTTAACATTTTTGATGCAAACTCCACAATAATATGTAACTTGAACATTAAGAATAGTCAAAGACAAGTTAAGGAACCTCCCAGTGAATACTGAGGCCTCAGTCCTTCTATCTATCAACAGAAGATAAAGAACAGGCAGTTGAAGTTAACATCTCACTGTTACCTCAGCTCTAGATTTTCATCAAACTCTGCAGTCTTAGGGATTTTATTTTAGAATTGAATTTGCATTAAAAACAGAACAGATATCACACATAAGATGCACTAAACAAACAAGTTATCAAAAGATATTTTTTAATTCACAGTAAGGATAACAAATGTGTCAGAAATGTCTCTTACCACACAATTTACTATTTCATCTTCATAGCCATACTGCTTATGATTATTCCAAAGATACTACCTTAATCATTATTTTGAAATGCTATTCTTCATGGCAGAAGTGCCAGGTAAATGCAAATAACATTTTAGAGCGTGGTCACTTCTATGATGCATATTTAATTCAGTACCTCTTCTAAATATAGGTTTTGTATTAAGATGTCTTACCTAAGGCAACGTGTGTTTAGGGGCTGATTGCTCTTCAATCCACTTAGCAAGTACTCAATATCATCTGTGAACTCTTGATTTTCACCAAATTCCACTACATCATTGAAGTGCTTTACATGCTGAACAACAGTGTATAACTGGAAAAGACAAATATGTTGACCTAAGTAAGTTGCTCTTGGGATTGATTATAATCTTAACAAGCACAGTTTAAAAATCTATTCAGTTTTAAGTGCAAGGAAACATTAAGATGTTAATAAAGGCCATTCAACTACTTAGATAAAAATATTATTTTTAATAGGAAAGCCAAATTGCGTTTTGACACTGTTCCTTCAGTAGTTAAGATTACTAGTAATTCTTTATCTTAAAAATTTGTGAAGAATACTTACTTCTTTGTCTTCTTTCCTACATTTCAATGCAGTTACTATCTCTTGATAGGGCTGAGTAGGTATTGTCACAGTTTTTATCACTTTGGGAGGTGGTGCAGGAGCCTTAAAAACTCCATCATCTTTATGAATTGCCTCCTTTGAAGATAGCCTTACCTATTAATAAGAAAGTGCTAAAATGGGCAGATGTTTTGAGCATGAAAACATACACTAAATACATCAGGAAACAGTACAGGTGTGCAATTGTCAAACTCACACTTTGGGACTATTTAGTCCTTGCCTTGCACTATCAAGATGTACCTAAGCTGTGTGACAATGCGTCTACTCTTAAATACAAAAAAAATCCCAATTCCAAGTATCAAGAAACCTCCAGCAGAATTCTCACACTAAAACCAGCGGAAGAATAAAATGTCTTTATACTGGTTCCTTAAGCTTTAGGGCAAGTAAACCAACCAAATTCAGTGTTTATAAACAGTTATTTATTGCTCTTTGAAGTCTCTTACCCTGTGCACTGGAGCTTCCAGGCATGACCACGCTGAAGCCCTATGAAGGCTGCACTATGGAGCCCTCAGGCAGTACCTGGCTCAGGACCCGAGCACAGCCCTGAGGCATTCCTGCCCCAGCCCAGCCTGGCCCACAGAGCTCGGTGCAGCTGTTCTGGCCCTGCCTGCCACAGGACACTGCACCCCTGTGCAACCCTCCAGCCTCACATCCAAACTCTACCTGGCCTGGAGGCAGGAGACTACCAGCACACAGTTTGTAGCAGCACAACAAAAGCCACACAGAGCAGTGACAGGCATAGAGCAGGCCTCAAACCAGGTAGGGCACACTCGTAGTATTCTCTTATTTGTGCTGTTAAATATTTTAGGAGCATAATACCATAGCACAAAATACAGCCAAACCTGTTCTACAGGGAGTAAAGAACTTGATGTTAGGTCTGGAATAACTACTGAGAGGTTTCTAGACAACTCAGGCAAGTATTACAGGTTTCTCCTCAATTTACTCTGCTGTATTAGTTTGAGGCTACTACAACCTGAAGTGCAGCATATCTTCAGATTACTACTTTGGCACAGCATCTGATAAGAAGGCAAACTACAGCACACAAGGCATATGGAAAAAGACCTCCAAATGCCAAATTCTAAATGTACAAGTGCCGATAGGCATTTACTCACTCTCAATCTCTTAGTAACACAATGTACTTAGCTTCCTTAGACAGAAAAACGAGAATATTTTAAAAGTGTGACTGAAAAAATAGAATTAACATGCAGCCATACAAGATGCATGACCTGTTACTCCAGGGGATAGCTGGAGAGAAAGCCTTCTTGTGCACTATACATTGACAAAATTAAAACAAAAGCCAAAAGAAGCTGCTATATTACTGAAGTATTCTTTACATTCTGCCTCTCTCACTGTGGCATTTCAGTATTCATTCACTTAAGTACCAGTGGCAAAACGGTAATAAACCACCCTGAAAAACCGGTTTAGAGCACATACTGGAGGACTGATCTTATCAGTCTGTGAACACAGGAGAGTCACTGAAGGCTCTCATCCAAGTCTTGGTTAATGGCTGCCCCTTCAAAGCAAACTCCAAGGGCACTTGGAGAGGCCCTAAGAGTACTTGGCATAAGCAGTTTGCATGCTGTGAGCTTCTCACCATAAACCCCAGACAGATTTCTCCCAACCTTCAGGTGACAAATTTCTACAGAAATTAAAGAGGCAGGATCATATGTGCAGGAACTACCACTGAACATTTGGATCAAGGCTCATTTACCTTGTAACTTTGAAGTATTACATGCATGTAAATCACGGTTAAAAACCGCGTCTGAAGCAACTTCAGATATTCATCATAACAGGAGCAGCAGATACAAACTCCCCTCAGTGGTTTGTTCAGCCAAACCTCTACCACATTACTGAATTAATATTCTGATGGTTCCAGATACAAAGGGAAGTCTGACAGAAGACAAAAGTGACTGTCTGAATGAATGATCCAGACATTTCCCTAGCCTGAAAAAGCCATATTCAAAGTCTGTCTGAGAAGACTCACACAAAATCTGCCCTTAAGTCAGCTACCAGAGTACTTCACAAAACTCAGTACCATGAGATTCAGTAAGCAACAAAACCTTCACTTCACAGGTACATAATTTAAATTGACAAAGGGGTTTAGGAAAAACCCAAGGCTGAAATTTCTGCTCTATCCTCAAACTCTAGTGGAAATGGCTGTTTTCAAATCAGTTATCTGCGTTTTCCAGGCAGTGCAGTTAACACCCAAAGAAGGCTGTTCAGAATACAGTGAGAAGGCTACCAAAAACAATCACAAATCAAAGAGGAAGAAGTACCAAAATACTACAAACATGGGTAGAAAAAAAAAAAAAAAACCCACAAAAAAACCAACTACAAACTGGTGACAACAACAAAAGCTGAAGACTTATCACTGCAAAAACATCTGATTTTCTATTCTCAGGCCGGTGCTATCAGCAAGGCACCAAATGAAATTTTGTTTATTGACAATGTACAATGCTCTCTTAGCATAATCAGTAACAACTTCTACAAATATAAGCCAAAGGCCCTGGATTCTCAGAGTCTCAAAAGAGTTAAAAAACAATTACTCTGAGTATCAAAACAACCACTGACTTTTGGACAAAAAAACCTCAAGAACTGTTATCACCCCTGGTCTACTTTTTGATACCCAAAATGTTGGTATTAGCATTCCTGACTGTACACAGAAAATGGTGTTTCTTTCACAGTAGCTGAAGACTTAAGTCAGCCATCAGCACTACTCCATTAGAAAGGGAAAATAAATTAAAAAGCTCTTTTCAAGTTTTTCCCTTTTTCATCAGCGATTTGCTGACTTCTGTGTTCATTAGTAAGTTAATCCTGGGAGTTCTCTCAGAAAATGAAATGTTAGAAAGCCTAACTTCAGCAGATTGGGGAACATAACTTGGAAGTATTTTTTGGTAACTCTAAGATCCTATTCTACAGTATTTCCACTAACAATTTATTTTCTATCAAATCCTAATGGCTCACATCACAAAGTGGACTTCATTCTGTGAACTACTGTGACATTACCAGATAGCAAGAACTTGGGGCTTTTTTTAAAAAATAAGTATCAGTGAATCTTGAAAGGAGATTTAGTAAACTTGAGAAAAAAACCAACAGTCTACTTACTGGAACACTGGGAGTTTTCAAAGCTGGTGGTGCTGGCAGAGCCTCTGATTCTGGCTGATTCCAGTGTCTAGCATTATACACTGCTTTAGTGGGAGACTAAAAGATAAAAACAAAAGTTATTTCTTAAGTAAATTACCAGTAGTCTCTACACACTTCAAAAAATTACTGTAGAAATACTGTAGCCAAACAAGGAAAATGAGCCTTATTTTCCCAGCTGAATTCCCAGCAACACAAGTTCTCAATATCACATGTACTGGAAAACCAGACAGACTTCGAAGCATCTTTGAAGATGGTTTTAAAGACATACAGACCCACTCAAATGGCAAAAGACATGATATGTATGTATTTAAAGAATTTTTCAGTTGTCCCATCTCTTAAATTTATTCAAAGGCAAAAGGTCAGCAACCTTCCTATAGACAAAAACTGACAGCTCAGGGGGAAAAAAAACATGTTAGCAAAGACCATGTCAGTAGAAATGACTGGTTTAGAATCAAAATGCAGAACTCATATGGACTTTGATGCTAGGAGGAATAAAAACACTCAAATGAAACGCCTTAATCCATATTAATAAATTAAGAACCCTTTTTTTCATCTTGCTCAAAAATGTGTCAAGGCAAATCAAAATGCATCAAAATTTACTGTCCTTGAATTTTTGCGAAACATAACATACTCCTTAGAGGAAGCAAAAATTCTATTTCTATATTCGTGTTTACCAATCTACTTGCATAATATTGTTCTAGACTAGAGTAATGCATTATAATTTTCACAATTTCCCACCATGTCATGTATCAAGTTAACTGTAAGTATCTGCTTCCTCACAGCACTTACATAGCATTTTAAATGTGAAAAAAATTACTTCAAATAAACTTTTTCTGTCAAAATATAATGTATTTAATCCAAATATAGCTCAAGCCCGCAGAGGAGCTACATGTGGCAAGCCTTAGGACCAGCCAGGAACTGAGCACCATTCCACAAAGTGCAACAAGGTTCTGGCATGTCAAAAGCTAGAAAGCCAATTCTCTAAGTCAAGGGTTTCTGTATTAATGCAGAGTGAAACTCTACTGTGCTGCCTCCTTGCGTTCCTCACAAGTGAAAGCCCCATCGAACAAAATTTTAAGGAATATTAGCAGAATGAAAGCCTCAGCTAAGAGTTTTCAGAGCCCAAAAGCACTAAAGCATTTCAGTCTCCAGACAAGAGAAAAGCCTCTCTCCACCCTAGAGCGTGCTTTGATGTGGTCATGAGAAACTTGGGTTGTTAAATTATGTTCCTAAAGCAGTGCTTATGTCCCACTCATCTACATGCATGCAGTAGTTATCTTAAGTTTCATCAGTTTTGCAAGGAAGCTCTTTAAGACAATATCGGTTCAGCTCAAAAAGCTTAACTGAGAAACCAGTCTCACGTTCAGGATAGTACAGTTACAAGAGGACATCTGGGCCCACAAATAGGAAGAAAGTGTCCTATGGATCCTTACTAGAAAAAAGGTAACAAAATGGTTCAGATGTTAACTCTCCTTTCTCCTATATCTTTCCGAGCAGCAAATATTTACCTGGAATCTGACTCAAGGTCTGCAATGAACAAAGGACGGACTATTTACAAAGGGTTTGGTTGTTGTTTTTTTTTAATTAAGAAAGATACAAGTTTCACAAATATCTACAGTGGAAAAGAAGCACTGAGTGGTTTTGTTACTTGAATTCCTCACAATTGCTCCACACTTCATTTTAGTGCATATTTAAGACTTGCAAGAGAGGGTGCCCTATCCTGGTATACAGGATAATTCAAGGAGGGAACACACTATCAAGTAACCCACATGGTACAGCATTTTATAGAATCAGACTAGATTAGGGTGAAATTCTCTGCTCATGTGTCCTTTTTCTTCAGGCCTTGTGCTCCACCAGGAGCCAAACACAGCCCCTGGCAGGCACTGGGGAAGCAGAGTCAGGGTTTGAGCTCGTCCTGGCGAGGCAGCAGCTGGGCTGGTTCCTTGCTGACCACACCAAGGAAGTGCCTGCAGCCTCCTTGGCTTTTCCAAATCCAGCACCTCTGCTGTGCACACACACAACAGGGCAAGGGGGCCCAGCCCACAGGAAGCACATTCAGTGTTTGGGAGGGAGTTAAAACACACAAACAGCTGTGCCAGTGCAACCAAAAGGGCCACACAACATTAGCAGTGTGTCTTCCTCAGCAGAGAGCAACAGCTGATGGTAGGAAAGAGTTCAACAGGGCAAAGAGATAAAAGCAAATTCCTTCTAAATACTCAGGGCTCTCAGGCTTCCAAAGATGGCATGCTTTTTGTTTAACAGTCAAAAATGGGCTTTTCTTCTCCGATTTCCCTTAATCCCTTACTAAACCAAAAGCTAGGGCATCCCAAAGTGTTTTGTGACATGGCACTTTACAACTTAACCATTACTAGTGCAATAGAGGAAAGAGACTACATTTTACATAAGAAAACAAGTAATGCCACCAATAAATGCCTGTTCTGAGAAACGAGGACATCTGCATTTAATAGCTCTCTTGTAACAGAGCCTGAAGTGCAGCTGGAAATAGTAATCCTTAAAATCTCAAATACCTATGGAAGGTTAGTTTTAGCCACCATTCCTTGCAGTATCTTCCACTTTAAATAAGAAAAGAACTAAACAAATGATTGGCCTGTGATTCTCCACCTTCCCAGCAGTATTTCCTTAGACGCCCTACCACTTGCTATCTGGTCAGTCTCACACTGCCTGCACACAGCTGCTCCACAAAACGCACCTGCAAAAATCCAACACCACTTTCTGAGAAAATATATTCTAATCAGTTCTAACACATTATGCAGAGGATTTGGAGCTTCTCTTACAATTCACATGGACTGTGACATCAGGAAATACATCGCTCCTTTCCAACCACCTCTTAAAGCAACCTTCCCATTTTCCCTTGCAGCACAGAATTAGGATGAATTTCCAGAAGAAGTGCAAAGAAACTGCCCCAATACCGATGAACCAGTGAGCACTGTGCAGACTTGCTTTGGATTACTGTCTGACAGAACTGAAGCCAGGAAAAGTATCAAAGATCAAATGAACGCTAGTGAAGAAAGACTTTTCAGAAGGACTTGATAAAAAAAAGTGAAGAGGTTGGTTTGTTTGGTTTTGGGGTGGTTTTTTTAAGGCAACTCAAATGCTTGTGATAACAAGCTTCCCTGAACAAACAGCACTGATATTTAAGCAGCAATAATTTAAGAAACTTTCTCTTAAAGAGAAGAAAACCTTGCAATTATTCAAATAATGCCGACTTTTCTTTAATAATTCCTTCTCCCAAGACTAACTTGGAGTAGATGCAAGTGGAAGTACATCACTCCTTTGAATTCTGTGCTCTTAAGGCAAATAAGTTCTGCAATATTAATCAGCTGCAAGAGCTTCTCCTGAATAGCAGAGGAGTTTTCTTTTTCTGTACATCCAGAACTGACAGCTGCTTACACAGAGATAGACACATGTCTGAAAGACTGCAAATACTCCAGGGTGGTATAAGGCATATGCTACTGTGGGACTCTACATGTGGTTTTGGGGGGGTGAGTGCAAGATACAAAACCAGAACTAATGCCAGTGATTTTACTAAATGCGCAGTTGTCTCTTCTATAAGATCATCCCCAAATGGCATCAACTATGGGTCATGCTTGACCTCCCATCCCTGAAAGCCTCAAAGCTGAAAATTTCAAGAGCTGGCACCCTGCACATACTGATGCAGCACTGCCTGCCATTCATAGATGAAAGAATAGCAGAAAATAAGAGCCAGGGACATGAGTCACACAGAAAATACTAGCAACACAAGAAAAAACAACTATTTGCAGGCAAGAATATTTTCCAAGGTAGAAGACAATGGCAAAAGAAAACTCAGGAACATTTTTAAAAGATATCATGATAAATGAATTATTTATATCTGAAATGCATTCAGTAACACTGTATGCTAGATGGTTGTCAAAATGACAAGTTCCAAAAAAATCCCAATAAACAAAATATGAGTTACCACTCTGTATTCATCATCATTAAGAGTACTATTCTTTCCTGCATGTCTCACTTTGAACAGGAAAAAGGTAACAAGTATGTTATGCAGCACAGAAATATTCATAATGGACGGTTTCTTTTGAAAGGGGAAAGGAGTGAACATCACTCAGAGCAATGAAAAAGAAATCACACTTCAAAATAGGAAGATAGAGTATCAATTCAGCACAGGCTGAGCCACGTTACAGAACAGAAAAAAATGTTAACTTGGACTCCAGATAAGACTGCAGTTTTCAACAGCAGTTTAAAACCAGCACCAAGTCATTTTTGCAGTGTTCAAAATCTGAAGTGCATCTCCATTATTTGGATCAAAGTAGCAGATTAGTGCTAATAAACCACTGCATGGATCACTTAATTGTGAGGTGCTATTCCATTTAAACCCAAAACACATAATGCACACACATAGCCAGACAACTACAAGCTGTTAGACAGGCAATGTTTAAGAGTATCAGACAACACAAGGAGCAGGGGAAAAAAACTTGAATCAAACTTCTGAAGAACTGCAAAATGCTTTTTCTTCCTTCGAGCTCAAAAGGAGGCCCACAGGGCACAAGATGATGGGTCCAACACCCAAGTGAAACATGAAAACAGAACTTAAGAAACAGGACAATCTGATAAATGAGATTCATTAACAGAAACAGCCAATGATGTTCTGTATGCTGCTTATGCTGAGTGTATTCCAAGGTCAGCTGAGAAGCAGAAGCTATACTGTTATGGCCACTGACTTGGTCTGAAACCTCTATTAAATGTAATTTAAAGGGACGGGGTACAATAGTTTAGACATATCACCACAGTACTGGAAACATAATGCTTTGCTCAAGAGAAAAGCAAAACCTGCAGTTCCAAGGAACTCCCTGGCACAAGCACTTCCCAGCACAAATCATTCACACGAATTTCCCGCTCTCTGGTTGTGAAAGGAAGAGAGAAGCATGCAAACACAGACACACATCCCCCTCCCCTCCTCCTGTTAATCCTCATCTACCCAAAGTTTATCAATCTGCTAACAGGAAAGCCTTACAAAACTGTAACTGCAATGAAATTCCAGAGGTCATACAGCTGGAGTGTGTGTACATGCACAGAAACGTTTCCATTTCAACCACTAAAAAACATGGTTCAAAAAACATGGTCCCAGATGTCCTCAGTTACAGCTCCAGGCTTTGCATCACTGAGTCAAAGGATGCTGACCTGACCGCTTCCCAACGTGACCAAACCTCAGATGCATCTCCAGAGAGCACCTACCTCATACCGCCTGTTGCCAGGCTTTGCTTACATAAGGTCAAAATAAAGCTATTTCAAAGTAAAAAGTGAAATATGTCTAACAAGGACACTGGGCCTTCAACACCACTGATTTCCCCCTCAAGATGTGCTCATGTCTCATCATTCAGTTACTGAATGCACATCAAGTCACAGATGGAGCTGAGTGAACCAGCCATGCTCATACAGGACACAGGAGCTGCAAAGACAATTTTGCATATTCATCTGCATATAAATTAAGCTGCCGCTGGCAAATGAAACTGGTATATTTTGATCCCTTTGAGCGTTTTTCCCATTTTAGAACTTCCTACAGGACTGAGACCTTGTGCAATGTAACATTTATCCTACACAGCTATCCTGTGCATTGCCAAATTACTAAAACATTAAGTTAATTACTGGAACTACAAAACTGATGTGTGTGTGAGCTTTTTTGCAGGGAATGTGAGGATGCAAGAGAGAATCTAGTTTCAAAAATACTTTAATCAATCTTCACTTCTTGCCTCAGAGCTAATACCAGTAGGAACTGGAAGCATAAAATGCCACATTTCCACCGTAACATTAAACATTTTCCATTCAACCTGATTCTTCTACTTCCTGAAAAGCCTAGTATGCACAGGGGGAGAAGGATTTCCATGCTTATTTTTCATTTGCTCCTCTTGCCTCTATGAGGACTTAGCCTGTTACGTTCACTTTGCATCCCTACCCTTCTCAGACGAAGCTGCTAACATCTCTGTTGACACCACCTAAAAAACAGCCATTTCCAAGAATGCTGCTACCACAGTTCTACCCAACAGCCTTGTATGAAGGACACTTGAAGAAGCAGTTTGACCAGGTGGAAGGAAGCTGGCTTGGCATATATCAGAACACCCTCTTAACCATGGTTTAATACAGAGGACTGAGAAGAAAATAATTCTGATCAGCATCAAATGATTATCTTGAAGTGAGGAGACCAACTCCTGGCATTTGCTTTCACTCCAAGATGGCTTTGAGGTGCTAAACCCCAACTCAATTCAGTAAAATTACAGCAGCTACCTTACTCTTTAATTTGGGTGACTAATCTAAAAACCTGCCAGTCCTGACTAGTATCCTGCTTACGAGCTTACATGTTAAGAATTGGTTTTGGTCTATTTACATCAATAATAATAAAAAAGTCCCTAAATGGTAAACACTTGGAAGCCAGTATTACATAAATATGCTTATAGAAGAATTTGGTTTTGCAAATGTTAGGTGAAATAACAGAGTCAATATGAGACTTTGGCTTCTAACAAATCAGCTCGCCCTTTATAATATTTTATCTCTTTAATTTATTTTTATTCCAGCAATATAAAAATTGCTTACAATAGACAAGCTAATGATAACTGGCTCATCTCTTGTTTATCATTCCAACAAAACGTATTTGGACAAAAAATGCCCACAAAAAACACTTCAGTTCAGGACTGGGCAGCCAATCTGCCAGATGCACCAATCAGCAAACGAAAGGAATGCACTGCAGAAGCAGCAACAGGCAAGTCAGAGGTTGTTAGCTCTGCCCAGCACCATTTGTCAGCCTGCTGACAGACAGGCTGGGCTTAGCGCTGAACTGAGAAGTCACAGAATATTTCAATTGCCCAAATTCAGCTTGACTCCTCAATGGAGTCAAAACAGCTTATGCCAACTAATAATCTTTCCTCTTAAAAACAAACAATTTGGAATTTCTAAATTAGGATGCAAAGAGAAGCTCAATGTGCATAGTTATCAGCAGTTTCTAATCACTGAAAAAAATGCTTTGTTACAACTGTATATCTTTAGGGTAGGACACACTTTAGCTAAGGTTATGCAAGATGAAGACAAGCAGTTCTTTTTAAAATGAGCCCTGGCCAGTCTGCTCTGATCCTACCATTATACGTATAGAAAGGACTATGACTGATAGCAAAACTTTTGAATTATGATTCCTCTGCTGCTTTTTCAGGACTATTTATTTGAAATAAGCCATGCAAAAGTAATTAAGCAAAATCACATAGGTCTGTGCAATTAATATAGACTAATGCTCACATACTCTAAAACTTAAAAATGAAAGAACAAAGAAAAATCTTTAAAAATCTGATTTGGGGAAATGCTGATTCCTTTGCAGACCAGCAAAAAGAAACGTTATTCACAGGATGCCTTTGATAAACATCTGCAGTACAGTATAACACAAGCTAAGTGGAAAACTACAGACCACAGGGCAGCCTAGTTTCTGTCCCCTCCCACACACACGTCATTGTCACATTAGCCCTAAGATTACTCAGCCAGCCCAGAGCAGGCACGGGTTTGTACTTCTCCAATTTCAAAATACTTTGAAAGACCAGGTATAAGCATTTCATCTTGAACTTCTAGTTTACTTAGACTCAGCATTTGTTTCAAACTGGTATTTATAGCTCCTTCCAGTCAGCATGAAACACCATTGGAGAAAGCTTCCATCGAACTGTAAAAGATCTCTTATACCCTTAAAACATGTATTACAACAAATGCTATTAGAAACAAAGATTCACATAGAAGTTTTTTTATTTAGATATTGACAGTTTCTGACAGTGCCTAACCTTATAACACGAGTATGTTATTTTCCATGATGAAATTGACCTCCTCATGGAAAAAAAACTGCCTATAGAACAAGAAAGACGCATTTAAAT
>VZUA01070549.1:669-12364 GCA_013401035.1 Horornis vulcanius
TTTGTTTGTTTGTTTTTGGCTTGTTGTAGCTTTGTTGTGTCACTCTTCAAAATGGGAATTCCTAATTTACATTAAGGCGCTACCCTGCTGAGATCAGAAACTAGCACTTGATGGCCCTCACTGTTCCTGGACCTCTTTGTCTCAACTAGGGTAGACTGTCATCTAACACTTCCAAACTCAGAAAGATGCCCCAAGCAGACTTAAAGGTCAGAAACTTTAGTCTAATCTTCATTAGGGTGCATTATTATAAATTCACAGAGAATATGGAGAGTAGACATAAAATTCATTTGGGAGCAGATATCCAGAATGCCAAACATGGAAGTCCTCTAGGAAGAAGACTTACCTGCTAGGTGAGTATATTGTCAAAAGAATCCAAGCCAGCTTCCCATTCTGAACTGTCTTCTGGAAGAGAGTCTCTTCCACCCTCTTTTTCTCTGTTGACTACACAGGATGTCAAGAAGTACCCTCTTGGTATTAAGCACTTAAGATACAAAGGAAAAACCCAGAATAGATATAAATCCAGTAAGCCCTTTCTTCTCTCTTTACTAACACCCTTTAGCAGATACTAAAGGAAATACCAGAGCCAAAGATAAGAATGACACTGAGCAAACCCTCCTGCCTCCCTATTTTTTAACTGCTCTGAGCACCTGCAGAACCAGTCTCTCTGTATTCAACAACTCCCCATAACCATTTCTTCCACAGATTTGAGTAACCAGTTTTGAACTCAACTCTTTTGACATCTATCACATCTTAAATTCCAGACTTTGTCATCAATTATGCTATTCAGGGAAGAAAAGCCATGTGTTTTGAACCTGCCATTTAGCTCTCATACAGTAAGAAAGAGTGAATAATTGTTGTCTAGTCCCTTTTTCCATGACTCCTTATTTCATATACCTTGAACATAATTCCTCACTTCCAGGGTGAAGTGCTCCTAAACTACATTACTTGTATTCAGACTATTCTCTACTTTAATTGCTCCTCTCATCCATTTTTCTACCCTTTGTAATTCAACTACATTTATTTCAAATGTGTAGGACAACACCAAGATTCAGGCAAGGAATTTACACAATGGTTTGTTCTTCATCCATTTTTATGCTATTTTGACCACAGAGACGATGTTTTCATGGCGTTTTACAGTAATTCCAAGGTCTCTTTCCTGAATAATAATATCTATTTGAGAACTCATTGCCACGTACAGTTAGGGCTGTTTTCCTTTTTGTGGATTATTTTGCATTCATTGACATTGAGTTTCATTTGTTATTTTGTTGCCCAGTGCTTTAGCAACTGACATACTTCTCCACCTCTTCATAGTTAGATTTGTTTCAGGTAACTGAACAATTCAATTTCAATAATTTTTGTCAGTTTATCTTAGAACACCTTTTTGAAATAATTTGTGAATATATTAAAGCCTATGGACCTAGCACAGTTACCTGGACTGCGCCAGTATTCTTTCTTCTGTTCTAAAACTGAGTATGTATTCCTACTCTTTGGTTTTCACTTCTAATTTTCAAAATAACTCTACATGGATCCCCCCTGCCTTTTCCCCAAAGTAGCATTATTTCCTTAATAGTTACCATGAGATATCTTCTGGCAGATTTTGAAAATATAAGTGGACTACACTGTGCAGTTACCTCTCAATTATAAGCTCAGAGTCTGGGAAGCAATTTAATAGGTTTGTGAGACTTGATTTCCCTCTAATGAAAGACTAGACCGTTAGACATGTTTTCTAATAGATTTCTTAATACATTTTTTATTTCTTGTATAGAATACTACAGCTTCTAAAAAACCCAACCAACAAACCAAACCAAAAGAACAATATTGCCTATTTATAAGTCATTCATACTAAGAACAACTGAAACAATAGGTTTTATATCATAGTTATTCAGCTATCCTAAATTTGACCTTTAGTGCTTTTGGCTGGTGAGACAGCTGTACTAGTACTCCTTACAAAAATTGTATTAAAATATCTTCTATTTGATCTTCAGTCTGAAAAATTCTTTCCTTTCCTTTGAAAAATAGAATGATTCAAGTTGGAAGAAAGTTTGTAAAGCTCATCTAGCTCATCCTCAAAGATTTTTAATGCTCAAAGCAGGGTCAGCCCTGAGTCCCACAGGCCTTTGTCCAGTTCTTTCTTGACACCTCGAAGAATGGAGATTCGACAGACACATGGGCAACATTAGAAGCACCTCCAGTTCAATTTAGGACCACTCCTTGATCTTACATCATGCACTGCAGCAGAGTATTACCCTGTGTTCTCAGCCCCCTCTGATCTATGCTGCTGTTGGCAGCCAAGCTAAAATCAAACCCTGCTCCCTCAGCCTTTGTCTTGTACTCCAACCCTGCGCCACAATGGTTGTAAAGGTTCCTGTTGGATATTTCCTTTAGCTCCAAATGGCAGTCCTGCCCTTGAGAATATCAACTGCACCTCCAACCCCCATCCTGGTGACCCCTGCAAATTGATAAAGGTGCTTTTGATATTTTCAACCTCAAATGACAAATTTACCTATCTCCTGCCAAAAGAAGTTCTGACAAGTCTCAATTAGCACAGCTCAATAATTCCTTTCAGATTTCTACCTCCTTTAAGGTCTCTACATGGCCTTTTTCCTTTAACTACTTTTTTACTGGACCACTAAGCACCTATCCTTAGACAGGTGAATTACCTAATTACTAACTTTCATTTTAGCAAATTATTTTAAAAGTTTATATAAATTTTCTTGATTTTCCTCCCATAAATAGATTCCCTGTTTTTATCTCCAATATTGAAAGATTCAGATTTTGACTTCTAACTTTCTCCTTTGTTTGTCTATTTAAGTACTTGTTCCCGTCTCTTCCCCACAAAGGTTGATTTGATAGATACTTCAAGTGAACAGCTTCAGCGTTTATCTGCCCCTTACAGGTTACTTTTAAACATTTTCAGTTTTAGTTTCCCCTCCCCTTCCCAGGTTAAATATTCTAGTGGTTTTTCTGGGCTTCCTTCCCCACCCTTCCTGGCTCACAATAGCTGCTGCATGTGAACACATTAAGAGAGTGATATATAAAGTTTGAGGAATCACATATGTGCTGCTCAGGCAGTTTTTGGTGTCTAGAAGTATAGTTTGCATCATAGCTTCAGGAGGAACTATTGGATCTGCACATGATTAAGCCTCTAATTACAATAGTGTTTTCTTATTTTTGAAGACTGCTTTCCCTTTTGTCACTGTCTTAATGCAGTTTGGGATGAACAACAGGAATTTAGCTACCTAATTTCAATACAAATATGGTTCATGTTAATCATATAATTAACTCAATCACTGGTTGCCCAGTCTCTTTCAGGATACAGAACTGCTATTGTACCTAAAGTTAGTCTAGCTGAATATCTTTTTGGAGACATCTTTAAGTAAGTAAATGAACCAACTGCTTCACTGAAATGCAAGGTACAGCAGCCTCTATGTGCATGGGCTAGCTAGTGGTGAAAACAGCATTTTCATCACCTTACTGTAATACTTTGTGAAACATAACTACAAATATTCAGTTAAAAATAATGCCAGCGGTGTAGCGGACTAAAATTCAAACACACAATGAAAATTGTTTGAGTTAAACCCTTTTAAAGCATGATTTATTCTACTGTTAGATTCAATCACTCACTTGTAGATCTTAGATGTACAACAGTCACGCTACATAAAACCTCTAGACTTGCTGCATATAGCACAATTAAATTTAAAGCTACAAGGAAATCAGGAATAATTTTTCCAAGAACACTACATAGTAGAAAAATTAAACAGGCCATTTACCATTACATCTATTCTCTATTAATTCAGCTCTTGGAATTTCCTGCAGGGAATACTACATATTTTACACCTCCAATGGATGAATTTTCTAAGAATGTTTACTTTCTCTAGATGTTAAAACTAATTTCCTTATGCCTGTTTACAGACTCACATTTTCAAAAATCCAATCAAAGTGAAAGAAAACTAATGAGAAGTCCAAATGATTTCCATGCTAACATACCTGTTGTCTTCCACAGCTAAAGTACCAAACTTAAAAGTACAAGGCGCTCAGTTGCCTCAGCAGAAGATATCCCAAAACATTTCTTCCAAGGAGCAGATGCCTTATTACCTTCAGACTGCTATGGAAACTTCTCCCACCACCATAAATGACTTTTCCTAATAATCTAATCAAATTCTTGTGCTTTGTCAGTTTGACAGGACAGCAGATATAATTATTTGTGTGTGATCTTAATCACAGAGTATTCAGAGTTGGAAGCAACCCACAGGGATTAGCAAATTCCAGCTCTTGGCCCAGTGCAGCCTCAAGAGGCACACCATTTCAAAGAACCTATTGTCAGACAAGGGAAAGATTGATGCCTTGAGACATTTTGGGGTGCATGTGGAAGGGAAGGGGGCAGGTCAGGCCTTGCCATGGTGAGGCAGTGAACTGCTTCACAGCCCCTAGCCCTGCTATCTCTATCCCAGCCTGGCAGCAGTGCCAATCACAGGCACTCCAGAGGCCATGCTCCACTCTGCCCTGACCCAGCTCTTGAGTGGCTAAATGACCAGAAGTCCCACCTAAGGGAAAGACATAGGGGTTTTTAAGGTGAAACATGAGGTAAAGGTTTCACATTGACCTACCTTCATTGTGGAGTTTCTTATCTGAACACTGGAACGCAGAAGTGGGTAGTTATGTGTGTGCTTTTCTATCTTTCTTCTAATTCCCTCTTCTTGGAATTTGAGTAACTAAAGTTTGCTAAGTTGAATGGACCAAGTTAATGCTCTGAGAAGCATTTTATGTTGATTGCATGCTGTTATAAGTAGTAAGTAAATGAGTAATAGTACAAATATACCCTGCAGCCTTTGAGTGTTTTCGTAAGAATTTCCCAGTGGGACAAGATCTTTAACATCCTTTTCACACTTGCAACACTAACACAATTTAACCCTGCATGGTACACACTGAAATCAACAAATTGTGTACTTCACATAAATACTATTCTTTAAATTAGTTTGCAAAGACCACTCAGCAGGTAGCAAAGCAGATTGGAAAGAAAATGCAATGGGCTATATCATACCTCCACTGCTTCACAAATAAACTTTGCTTTCTACCTAACTGGCAATCTGACAAAAAACTTACTAGGAAATGAAAAGTTATGAAAAGTTCTGTGCCAGTAATATGTGTGGAATGTGCTGCAAAGGAGTTTCTGCTTATGAATTCTAGATGTGTTCACATTATGTAAGAAAACAAATGTACATACAATTAATAGTGCAGAGCATTACTCAATAGCAATCCGAAATACCAAAATCCCTTGTCAATCTGCTATATCTCTGGAAACACATAATTTATGCTGGTTATAAATGGTAAATATGTACCTAGCTAACAAATCTATAACCAACTTCTGATTGAATCACTTCTCATGTCAGTTTTTAATTTTCTCAATAATTCTTTTTAGACCCTGCAAGTGTTGCAACTGAACCAATTTCACTCATGGGTATGCAAATGACATTAAGAAGACATGAGATTCATCAGTGTTATGTTTTGACAATCAAAATGGTGCATGCACAAGCTTGTCTAAAAACATTTCAAGATTGCTATGGACATCTATGTCTAAGTCTTGCACGCCACAAGAGCCATGAAAGTTACATTTATATATGTATATTTATAAGCAAAACCCAACATGCCTCTTTTACACAATATCAACAAAAGAAGCTCCCTGAGTACATTTTACATTAAACACTGAGAATTTGAAAAAAGTCCCGTAAATCAAAAATGGTCTTTACAATTTAAGATGCATCAGGTGCCAAAATCATAAATTAAAATTAATTCGAAACTCCTGTTGTTCATCATGATAGGGAAATATTAAAGTGATCCTTCCTCTTCATTCTACTGAAATTACATCACCTTGCTATGTGGACACGTCCTGAATTCTAGTTTTTAGGCTTCACACAAGCCTTTTCCATGGCCAATATTTTCTCAGTTCTACAAGATCCCAGGCTCACCACAACTATATCATCCATACTCCTTTTAGAATGCAACTAGGAGGATTCAATTTCTCTCATCTTCATATTTTTAACTAGCAATGCCTATTTCTTCAGAAATTATTTCTTCCTCTTTGAATTTCCTCAGTGAAGACCACTTCTGCAACATTGTCAGCTCCTTTCACAAGTGGTTCTGAAAGCTTTTGCAGGCAGCTCCCATTTCCTTATTCAGAGACTTCTGAAAAATGCTCCTTCAATGTGTCAAGAATAAATTCTGCAGCACTGTTCATATTACTGAACTGATCAGGTTGGAAGCTCCTTGCTTCAGTTGTCTGACACCACTGAAACTACTTCCTGGGCCTCTTCCTCTGGCTCTCACTAGATTGGAGAAATTCATATGCCTGCATTTGCACAGACCAAACACACTAGAATGACATCCTGCAGGCTGGGCAGGCTGTCAAAGGTTACAGTACAACTATACATACATTGTTCTGTCTCTGGATAAATTGCTAGAAGACATTATAAACAACATGTACTTAAAACAATATTTGTTAAAATTGATTTAAACATTTTTCATGAGAGAAGGAACATTTTTGCTAGAAATACATTCGCATATTGCTCTTAATATTAAAATTTATTTGAAGTAATTAACAAAAACCATATTTACAGCTGAATTAAATTGAAAAAACAGAACAGGAACATTTACAACCAAGTAACAGACTAAAAACCAGAAAGACAAAAAACCCCCACAAAACCAAAATTTTTGGAAATATTTGTTTCTTGAAACTCCGTATGTCATCAATAGATGCTAACAATTTAAGAATATTTAAGGCATTGTAATGCTAAAGCATGAACATGTTCTAATATTAGCATCTGCTTAATTTGCTTCCAAATGAAAAATGATTTTAACACAGGGAAGCTACTCCAATGAAAATAATTTAGGGGGTCAAAATTTTTCTAGGATTTCCATCACGAAACTCTCAAAACTACTTACAAGAGGAAATCACAATTCACCCTATTCTCATTTGCTATCCATCAATCGTGCCTGAAATACGGATGAACTGAGAACTAAACCCTATTTTTTTTCTTAGAAACACGAAGTAAAAGACTTTTTGATGTCCTTGATTTAACATCCAGTGGAACATTTCCTTGAGAACGGCTTCTAACGAAGTTTCTTGACATATTCTGTTCTTGCTTCCTGCTTTTCATTTTAATTCCTAGTGGAGAAAAATGTTATTAGAAATAGGAAGACACTAATTCAATAAACGTAAGTAGAATTTAGCCTCCTTTTCAGAATATGCCTAAGAATTTTTACACACTGCTTTACTGAAAGCCTAATTTTAGTATGCAAAGTAATCCAGTGTTTTAATTACTCTTAGCAAAGTAATCCAGTGTTTTAATTGTCTAGGAAGTCCCATGATTAGACCCTCAACTGACAGGAGATGTTATTAAAAAGGCACAATGGTCTACAAAAAGATGTAGAAAGATGTAAAAATGTTATCAATCCTTCTTATTATAGAATAGCATTAAAAAATGAACACTATGTAATTATAGAAAGGTTTATCTATTTAATCTGAAAACAACTCTTCCTCTTAGGTGTTTGGTTAAGATCTATTCTGCTCTTGTACGCTCTTGAAAATAAAGTCTATTTCATATTCAGTTAAACATTGAAAAATCAAAAATTTATTCTCATTTCAAAACATGCTTCTGCATTACACAGTTTCTTAATTCCAGCGTAGTGACTGAATAGTGGTAACTTCATAACCCGGGCTGTTGTAGCAGACACTGATACTGATATAACCGTCTATGCAGTTTGCCAAATAAGTAACTTGGTTAGACAGAATTTAGACTCAGATATTTAGTTTCCAGAAAGCTCCTTGTAATACAACCTCAACATTTGTCATGAATACAGAATAAGACATTTTCATATGTACTTGCTCCTTCCACAGCAATTTTTACTTGAAAACATGCATGTGCTACAAAACCACTGTATTGCCCACACCACTGGAAGAAAGCTACACAATGGAAGTGTATTTTCACATCGCTTTTCTATCTCATTAGAAAAGCAGGCCAAAATTTTAAAACTAATATTGTATCTCCTCTAAATAGTGTATCTTTGAAGTGAGGAAAAGGAGGCAACTAGGTAGAGATGAAGGAAAATTGTACAGATTTAGCATATTAAAATCTGCTGCAGGTGCCAAGCAACTCTAGTGCCATGCACTAGAAAAGGCAGAGTTTTTTATAAAATTGTGAAGACATTTGTAAACATTGGCTGAAAAAATTATTTGTAACTGATTTTATTACAGAAAAGACTCATGAGAGAAGCCATATAATTGAGGCAAACTTTCACACAATAGATCTTCCCAATATTATTATCAGCAGTATGTTAGAAGCAGAATAATTTTTCCTCAGTGATTGTTTTTGCCCAGAATAGCCCCAAATTTAAGACCAATAAATCTCTGAAAAAACTATCATCTATTAAAACAAATCAGTGTGGTGTTGTAAAATAAAGTGAAGAATTAAAAACAGGTATGGAAATTACTAGAGAATTTTATTTCTTGGTAAACCACACTTGGGCAAAGACAAAATTGGTAATAAAGTTCACCAGATTTCTTAACAAGTATATAAACTCTTTTAGGTGGAAAACCTTGGTTCTTGGGGAAAAGGTTTTCCCAACAAGCTTGTAATTATATCAAATTGACTTTTGATTAGATACTACCTATATAACTGACATGATTATTATTTTTTTTTTTAATAAAGGGATATAAACCAATGGCTTAGCACACTATCACAGCAATACATGCTATGAAATTGACAAAACAAGTTGAGTAGCAATCTTAATTTTGCACTTGCTGTACAATCACTGTTGCCAAGGCAGTGCCATCCAGTCAAGCTCTAACACTCACCCGCCACCTGGGGAACTCTCAAGGCCGTGTGGCTTAACAAGACGTCCTGCCGAACGCGCTTTGCGGAAACCGCATCCTGCAGGCTGCCCAGCACCGTGTTCGATGTAGAGCTGCAAAAGTTGCCAGAAAGGAGTTTGCTTTCAGTACAACCACTACTAACAGTAGTTTAGGCCTTGCAAGTAGAAATACTTTAAATATTATCCAGTGTTCACAAAATCGTAACATAATGCAAACAATAAACTAATTTATTATGTATATCTATGGATACTATTCCCCTTTTTCCTTTCTAAAAATTTACAAGAATGCTTCAACTGTGAAAATAAAAACTAATGTTGGCACTTGTATTAAAAGGCAGGACAATACATCACATGTTTTTTTGAAACCACAGAGGCCAGTTTCATGGCCATCATATAAAAATTATACTAAGAAATATTCTTAAAGCATGTTACAAAATCCTTGAAATGACCAAGCTGTGTTTATTGAACAAATCACATTTTTTTTATTGCTACAATAACTTTTCTACAGCCTCCAACACACTTGGAGGGGGTGGCTCATTGTCATACCAGACAATCGTTTTTAACTAAGCTGCAAGAAAACTGTTACAGTTTCAAATTCATTAAAACAAAACCTCTATACTTTATCCATGTACTTTATGTGATGGACTTAAGGTCTACAGCGAAAATTATGAACCTATCTGATCTCACCCTTTTGCAATTGCCTCACAAACTTCCTCGGTTCCACACTACAAGACAGCCTCATAAACAAGCTAATTGTATTTATGTCCCAAGTTCCCATGCTTGTCCTATTCCTGTAATAAATATTGTATTATTTCCACTTTATAGTCCCCTAACTCACACTTTCTTATTAATAATTTTCTGCCTAAATGAAAATATATAGCAAGCAGCAAAAACTAAGATTTTCCTTCCGGCAGTCCTAAAAATCTACTCAAGCATGCTTCTTGCAAGAGAACTTATGCCAGTAAGAATGTAACATTATTTGGTAAAATAGTTTCTATTATGACAGACTTATTTCTAATCACTTTTCCTCAAAATACAGCTGTTTCAAATTATACTTCTAATGTGGACAATATGACTGAAATTTATATTTTTACTCTAACATTAGTAGGAGATGAATGACTGGAGTGAGCCACTTCAATCAGGGAAAGCATCAGAGAGAAAAGAGGGAAAAAGGTAAAGAGAATGGAACGAAGGCACTCTGAAAAGTAAGACCATATTCCTTTCCTCCTTCACAAATGTGTTTTCATTCCTTCTCTTCATCACCAACTCTTAGACAAAACCATAAAGAATTTCAGTCTACAGACAAGTTACTGAGGCAGAATGATCTCTACAAAAGGAATAGAAGTTGTGGGATTTTTCTGTAGTGTACTGGGAAATATGTTTGAGACACAAAAGAAACAAGGTGAGCATAGAGAGCTAGTCTTTTGGGAAGAGATAAGCACATATATGTTTTAAAATTATTACGCAATTATTACAAAAAAAATACTTCAAAAGCCTATCTGGGAACTTCTAGCTTAAGACTAGATAAATCAGGCTCCAAAAATTCCCATACCTCTCCCTAGAGAGAATGTAGAAAAAACTAGCTTGGTTTCAGAGAACAGGTGATTTATTTTGCTAAATTCATAATCATCTATTTGAAAATGTGAGCAGTGCCTCTTTTCTTATCCTAGGGAAAGAATTTATTCCTTGTCCTAGCAGGAAATTTAGAACAGTAATTGATAACAATCAGAACAGTAACATGAAACTAGACCAGATGAATCTGATCTTCTAGGATAATTCTCTGCTTTAAAGATACTAATAAACAAAAAGGCACTTAAGTTTATTCCATGTCCTGTCATCTATCTATATACTTGTCCCAACAGTCTTGAGATATTCTTCATAAGATCAGTGTGGTGGTACTCCACTCACTGTCTAGCAACAGTGACTTGTAACATGATTTTAAAAAAGGCTGTATCAATTCTTGCTTTTGGAAATAGGAAAAAAAAATCTGTTTCATAGCTAATCAGGTTTTAAATACATTAAAAAAAACCAAAACCAACCAACCAACCAAAGAAATACACACACAAAAAAGATTAAAATTCAACTTATTCTCTATTCAGCTTCAGCTTTTCTGGTGCTGCTACTAGCAAGTCTCTTTTAGGGTCATAAACCAGAAGTGATGATACAAAAGTTCTTCCTAGAGCAGATCGCAAAAAATTATGTCACAATATATGAGACTGAAAATTAATTATCAGAAAATCAAAGTTGATCATGTAAATATTGTTATGTATATTTTTTTCTCTGCTTTCTATTTTGGTAGTTTCTAATATGCTCCAGCAAAGACAGAGAATTTTCAAAAAACTTAGATTTTTAATTGAAAATGAAATTTCTCTTTTCAAAATTATGTGCCGTCTTTCTAGACTGAGGAAAGAGCAGCTATACAAGACATGGTATTAGTTTGCAGTTATTAAAACAGAAGTTCTTAAACCAAGACTAAAGAAGAAAAAAATCTACTGAAGTTACCTGGAAAAAGAACAAAAAAATTTTAATTGCAATCAAACATATTTGAATCAGAACATGTCATATGCAGGTTCAAATGAATTCTAGAAGTTGTTTTCAGATTTGAAATAGAATAACAAAATTGAAGTAAGAACATAAGAAATGAAAATCCATTTTGTATAGAAGGGTTAGTTTAATCTTACCTTAATATCTTCCTTTTTCTCTGAGCAGCTGAAGTCATTGCCATATATGAGGGCTTCTCAAATACTGGAGCAGAATTTTTGTTTCTTAAGGAAGAAAGATCAAGTCTGAAATAGAAGATTTAAATTTTTGTAAAACATGGTCTTGG
>VZUA01070551.1:0-14495 GCA_013401035.1 Horornis vulcanius
TGAGCTCTAGCTGTACCAACACCCAGTCTGAGCCATGCTGGGAGCCCCTGCTCTCATGGAGGGACCATGGGGGAGCTTCCACTGGCAGAAGAGAGAGCAGGAGTGTGAGAGCCAGCACAGCCCATGTACATCTGTGCTTGGCTGCTGTCCTGCACTGGCCACTTCAAAGACCGAGCCCAGAGGGGACCCATAAGGCATATGAGGACATTCCCTCACATTTTGCAAAGGAAACAGTGGGAAAAAGTCTCATCCCAGCAATGCTGCACAGAAACAGTCACAGTCAGTTCAGCAGCTCTCTATCTATGTGTCAGGAGTTCCCATTTTGATCCAAACACAGGAGTCAGTGGCTGGGATGGCTCTGAAGGAGGTGCTAAGCAGATGGATGAACTGCTTGATCAGCTCCTGAAAGTTGATAACATCAGCCATGCCCCACCCGACTGAGAGGCAGTTTTAGTTTGTGCCATGACTGGATGCCAATAGCTTTTCATGTTTTAACAGAGCAGAGGACTTAAAATCCTTAGGAATTGCAGCTGGAGGACTAAAAATCCATAGGAAATCACCCATTTGAAGCTCACTGATTTGCCATGGCCTATCTCTGAGACATCATTTATTTGTTCCTTTGTTTTCTTCCCCCCATCCTATGAAAGAGAACATTATCTCCTGCAATGCTCCCTGATCCTGAATTTTGGAGAGGAAAAGCCATGTGCAGGAAGGGACCGTTGTAGGCAGGGCCACACTTTCAGGTGCCATAGGAATACCTCCTACCTTCTGCTCTCCCTCCATTCCCCACAAACACAAAGGAGATGAAGGTGAGACACCCAGGGATGCTGGGAATGACCCCAGCAGTGAAGCACCCAGCTCCCAGGAACACCTGAACTGAGTTGGGCCGTTTTGGATGTGAATCCTTCTGGTGTCAGTGCCCATGGGCTCCCCAAGAGGAGCTACAGGAAAATGGGAGAAAACCTGCCCATTTTGCCTCTGGAGCAGGCTCCAGTTTCAGAACTGGGTTCCCAGTCAGAGAAGTGTGACAAGAACAGGGAGAGGGAAGTGCAACAGAAACAGTCAGACATTTGACAGCACCATCCTGAGACACCAGTCTGGCAATACACAGCTGGTGGACAATAAATTCAGAATATGCATAGACTCTTTTCATGAGCCACTCATATATGGCCACACCTGCTGCTGGCATGGCTGGAGAAAGAACATGAATTTCACACTGAGGGCTCCTCTGACAACAGATTATAGGAAATAATCATATGCCAAATATTAGGTCCCAACAAGACAGACAAATTACATTGATATTTATATTGGACTAACAATAAACAACCTGTAGAAGGTTACAAGAGCTCTGCTTCATATGTCACAGATTATGATTAATTACAGATTTGAACCTTTGTACTGAGATATCAGAGCCTTTTGTCCTTAGGAGGGAAAAAGATGAATGTAATTTCTTCTGACACTGCTCTCTCCTTCCACTGTGGCACAGAAACACCACGATACTCGTCTGACTTCATTGCTTGTAAGTGCCCAGGGAAAAGGAACAAAGGCTTGAACTACAGAGTTGCATATTCCAGTTGTGCAGCTCCAGCTGATTTGGTGGATCAAACCATAAAACTCACAGGTTTGGGGGTTTATCCTGAGTCCCAGGAGCACACATCCCTCTGGGTGTGAGAAAAGCTGTGGATTCAGGGCTGAGACTGCTGTGTGCTCATGGGCATCAGGAACAGGACTGCCAGTCAAGGGTGTAAAATGACAGGGCACAACAGAGAGAGGTCAGGCACTGATCCAGAAGGATGGAGAAGATAATTGGATCTGCATCTGCATCTGCATCTGCTTTGAGAAACCTCTACCAGCCTGCCTGGACTGTGGGAGAGATGAGGTTCACCTCTGGTCACTGTGTCACTGTTTTACAGCCAGTTCTTGTCTTCCAGGATTTCCAAGACCAAAAGAGAAGGAATAAGACAGCACAAGGATAAGGCCATCCTAATTACAGGCAAGGCTGACTGCAGAGGTCCCTAAATGGCCTTGGAACAGGGGGAGGTTTTGCCATTCACCTTCTGGGCCCCAGGCTGGTCCTAATCCAGGACTGAGGTGGGAGAAAGCTAGAGGAAGAACAAACAATGCAAAAAACACATCACTGATTGTGGGGGACAAACACTGAAAAAAGGGCAGGGCATGTGAGAAGGAAAGATTTGTAAATGGCTTCAGAGGGCACTGGAGGAAGATGTGGTACCAAGTGTGGAGGCATCTTGAAGACTCTTGATTTCTTCTCAAGAACAGAAATGGAAAAACAAAACAGAAGGATGAGATCCGAACATGAATCCTCCTTCCCTTTCCTTGTGGCCTCAGCAAATCTCACTCTGCAGCCACCTGCTAAGGGCCTTGAGATGTTCCACCAGAGACAGCCAGCACATTACCAGGGCCCTTGAAGCATGAAAGACACAGCAGCCAGCGCTGGCATATCAGCATCCTGTGGGACACGGACTCCTCATCCCGTGTGTCACATCCTCTGTATATTCCAAAAAGCACACGGGGCCCAGGCACTGCTCCTTTGAAGAAAGGGGCTCTGGCTGTGGAGGCCCTGGCTCACCTGTGGAGTTGCTCTGGGAGCTGTGCTGGCCCACCCAGGGAGCTGGATCTGCTCACACATGAGCTGGAAGCAGGAAATTGTGTCTCCTTTTCACATCTGGACACTCCCTGACCCAGCAAACGCATTCCTAGTGCTGTTTGTCCCTTTCCTGATCTCACCCCAGTCTTGCTTTGTTGTCAACTGGTTTGGGGTTTTTTCTAACCTGACTTTGCTTTCAGGAGAGGGTTTGTTGGGTTGTCTCATTACAGGAGAACCAATTCCCTCACGTACTTTTGTTTGCCACCAGCTGTGGTCCCAGGGTGGGCAGGGCCAAAGCTCAGCTCTCTGCATGCACAAAAACCGTCTGGGAAGCACAGGGCCTGTGATCATTCCCACTCTGAACGGCCCTGAGCTGAACAGGCTGCATTTCATCCACCTCCAGGGCACGGCACAGGGATGTTCTCCCCAGGAAAGGTGCTGATGTAAACACCAGCCAAGGGCTCAGAGCTCAGAGTTGCATGAATAGCAGTTTTGCCATCAAGAATTTATTTTTCCCTGTTGGAACAGGGAAAGAAATTCCTTATACGGAGAGGCAGCGATGTTGAAATGAGCATCATCACCTATGAGAGCACCTTTTATGGGCTGTGAAAACAGCACTGAAGGGCAGGTATTTGGAAAAAGGCAGTTCCTCAGGGCTCTGGCCCTGAAGAGCATGCACCTGCAGGGCAGCCCTTAAAAACAGGTTGAGATTTCCTCCTTATCCTTGAGCTTTAGTCTAGGCTTTCACAATGCCTTCACCAGGCACAGGATGGTTTAGCTGCACCTATCTAATAGGGTTGTTTCCAGTGGGTCTTACAGGCAGCTCCACAGACAATTGTAGGTGAATACCCCTACCAAGGATTTTTAAATTTGTGCCAGAGAGTCATTTCCTGGGGAGAACAGGAGGCAAAAACAACAGAATCCAGCTATGGTGGGGAGAGGAGCTTTGGGATTAGGCAATACAACCTGCAGTTATCCCAAAGGAGACATAAATTACTTTAATAATGGGATTTTTTACATTATAAGTCTTTGGTAGAATTTGTATTCATCCTTTAGTTCTGTGTATGCCCCACTCAGTGCAGTGGTGTTGCTGCCCAGAGGAGAGGCTCAGACACTTTGATAATAAACAGTTTTGCCACTTACCAGTTTCTGAGAAAGCTCTGTTGCTTCAGAGCTTGTCCTCCAACAGAACAGCTAAACGTGGAAAATCCTGAGTGACCTACATCCCAACACTTCCAGGAGAGCTTTTATTTCAGTAGGCTCAGGGGCAAGATACAACATCCCTTGTACTGTTCCTCTCTGTGTTGGGCTATTCAGGGCTTAAAAAAGGCTTTTTGAATTTACTACAGAGAGATGTGTAATGGCTAAATTTACCTTCAAGTCAAAATACCTATCTATCGTAGGAAAAACATACAGCAACTTGTAATTTAGTAGCTGCAACTGGACACAGAAAACACTCCATGAACTTGTGCAATCATGCAAGCCCTTTCCACTGTAACAGGTGGAAAGATCAGTGGAACAACCACTTCCTGCTGTACTACGTGAATCAAGCTTTTATTAAATGAGAAAAACCTGCGACTTGAGAGATTCAGCTCTTCCGGGACTGATCCCGGGCCTCTCCCGGACCGATCCCGGGGCTCTCCCGGACTGATCCCGGGCCTCTCCCGGACCGATCCCGGGGCTCTCCCGGACTGATCCCGGGCCTCTCCCGCACTGATCCCGGGGCTCTCTCGGGCCGATCCCGGGCCTCTCCCGCACTGATCCCGGGGCTCTCTCGGGCCGATCCCGGGGCTCTCTCGGGCCGATCCCGGGCCTCTCCCGCACTGATCCCGGGGCTCTCTCGGGCCGATCCCGGGCCTCTCCCGCACTGATCCCGGGGCTCTCTCGGGCCGATCCCGGGGCTCTCTCGGGCCGATCCCGGGCCTCTCCCGCACTGATCCCGGGGCTCTCTCGGGCCGATCCCGGGCCTCTCCCGCACTGATCCCGGGGCTCTCTCGGGCCGATCCCGGGGCTCTCTCGGGCCGATCCCGGGCCTCTCCCGCACTGATCCCGGGGCTCTCTCGGGCCGATCCCGGGCCTCTCCCGCACTGATCCCGGGGCTCTCTCGGGCCGATCCCGGGGCTCTCTCGGGCCGATCCCGGGCCTCTCCCGCACTGATCCCGGGGCTCTCTCGGGCCGATCCCGGGCCTCTCCCGCACTGATCCCGGGGCTCTCTCGGGCCGATCCCGGGGCTCTCTCGGGCCGATCCCGGGCCTCTCCCGCACTGATCCCGGGGCTCTCCCGGGCCTCTCCCGCACTGATCCCGGGGCTCTCTCGGGCTGATCCCGGGGCTCTCCCGCACTGATCCCGGGGCTCTCTCGGGCCGATCCCGGGCCTCTCCAAGGCCGATCCCGGGGCTCTCTCGGGCTGAGCGCGTGACACGCTGCGCACCAACGGCGCATGCGCAGAACCGCGCACAGCTCCCGCGCGCCCCCGCGTGCACGCAGCACTCAACCACCGCCCCCCCGAGCGCGCGCGGCGGCGCGATGACGTTAGCACGGGCTCCGCCTCCCGGTATAAAAACGGCGGCGGGTGGCGGGCGCCATTGTGGTGCGCCAGGCCCGGCCGTGCGGAGGGGCCCGCAGCGCCTCCACCCCTCACGCCGCTAGCGCTCTCACTCCTTCTCTCTCTCTCCCCCTCTCTCTTTTTCTTCCTTCCCCTTCCTCTTTCTCTCCATTCCTCTTCTTTCCCTCCTTCACCCCCCCCCCCGCCGCGGACATGCCGCGCGTCTATATCGGCCGCCTGAGCTACCACGTCCGGGAGAAGGACATCCAGCGCTTCTTCAGCGGCTATGGCCGCCTGCTCGAGGTCGATCTCAAAAACGGGTGAGCGCTGTTCGTCCGTCCGCCCCTCCCGAGAGCCCCGGGCCGGGCCGGGCCCGTCCATGTCGCGGCCGCTGCCGCGTGGCGCCGGCGCAAGATGGCGGCCGGGTGGGGGGAGCGGAGCGACGGCGGCGACAGGGACCGAGGGCCGTGACATTGTGCCCGGCTGCCGCCTGACCGGGCCTTTCTCCTCTGCCCAGCTACGGCTTCGTGGAGTTCGAGGACTCCCGTGACGCCGACGATGCCGTGTATGAGCTGAACGGGAAGGACCTGTGCGGGGAGCGGGTTATCGTGGAGCACGCCCGCGGCCCCCGCCGCGACAGGGACGGCTACAGCTACAGCAGCCGCAGTGAGTCCGGGCCCGTCCCTCCCCGCGGGGCTCGGGGCGGCGGCGGGCAGGGCCGGGGGCGGGCAGGGCTCGGCTGGCACGGAGCCCCGGGGCTGGGGGGTGATCGTTAGCGGGGGATACCCGGTGCACCGCTAACGCTGCAGTGTTTTCCCCGGCACCAGCGGCGGCCTCGGGTATCCCGGAGCAGTTTCGTTTGCCACATCGTGGCCTTCTAGAAAGGGTTTGCTCTGCTAATTAACGGCTCCAGTATTCCTGGGAGCGTTTAGATGTGACAGCGATGTTGCATCAGTAATGTTAGTGTATAAATATCGTTGTGTAACTGGGGGAGAATCGCTCAGCTGTGAACGTTCGTGTGATTAATTCAGTTGGATATATGGGAGGGGCGGGGGGAGGTTTTGGAGCAGGAATCTGTCGTGCTGAAGGGGGGATATTGTAAATATTTCTGTGCTTAGCTCACTCGTGTAGCTTCTTGAGCTGAGCTGTATAGAGCTTAAACGGCCTAGTACTGTAATTAAAAGTACTAAGGTTGATTTTTCGGTGGTGTTTGGAAACGTGGTGTTGGGGGGGTGGGTTTCTGTCTTTTTAAAAAAATCAAATGTATGTTGTTTTAAAATTGTTGCATGTTCAATTCAAACTTTTTAACAAGTCCTTGATGTTTCAATTTAAAAGTGACCAGTGGGGCTGAGGCTGTGTCCACTGAGGCTAAGATGACTGCCTTTCCTGGCCATGGCTTTTCCATACATTGTGTGACCCTTGCCCTATGACCCTTTGGCTGACCTTACCGGAAGCCATGACGACAGCAGCCTTTTGCCATTAGACGCAGGGTGATGGTGAGGATTCCAAGGGTTAGACAAAACTGGTTAAACTGAACTAGGTGACTGTTACCTTGCGTGTTTTGTGGCCAAACCACCACCAAAAACCTCATACTGTGATGTAAGTACTTAGTGTAACTAGTAAACGTTTTTGTAAAATGTAGAAATGCATGTAATCAGTTAAGTTTTATATTTTACAATGTTCTGTAAAATAAAACTTAGCAAGGTGAATCTAATAAGGAGCAGTCACTCTCTAACAGATCTTAGGAGCACAGACTTGTAGGATTTTAGTCTGTTTGATTTGCCATTAATATAGATCGTGGCAAAATTGCAAAGTTTATTGGAGGCTTAGCGAAATAAAGTCCTACTCCAGTAAATATGACTGTTAAACTAACTTTTCAGAACATTGAGCTTCCTTCATGCTAGGAGACGACCTAACTTTGTTTCTTTGTACAATCAAGGTGGGGGTGGTGGCGGATATAGCAGTCGGAGACAATCGGGACGAGATAAATACGGACCGCCCGTTCGTACAGAGTTCAGGCTGATTGTTGAGAACCTTTCCAGTCGCTGTAGTTGGCAGGATTTAAAAGTAGGTATTGATGTTCTGTGTGGAGCCTGTTGTGAATATCAGGAAGCAATAGCTTCCTTCAATGGCAATGTTGATTTTGTGGCAGTAGAATAATTAAAAAGTGTTTGTGCGCATTGAGTGCTGTTGGCAGAGCCCCCCGGTCTGTAACTGCCCTGTGCTCCCTGCAGGATTTCATGAGACAGGCTGGGGAGGTGACCTATGCAGATGCCCACAAAGAACGTACAAATGAAGGAGTGATCGAATTCCGGTCATACTCGGACATGAAGCGTGCCCTGGACAAGCTGGATGGCACAGAGATAAACGGCAGGAAGATCAGGCTGGTGGAGGACAAGCCACGCTCCAGCCACAGGCGATCCTACTCTGGCAGCAGGTCCAGGTAACTCAGGGGACATGGCTAGTCACTGCAGCAAAAATGGTTACAATCAGCATGAGGAGGGGTACCCTACCTGCAGCAGTTAGCTTCAGCTGATGGTTTAGGAATAGGAGGAGGCCTTGGTGTAGAAGGAAGTATTTTACATCATACAGCAAAACTAGGTTTGAGCAGTTTTTCACATGTGAAGCTGATGTGATTCAGATGTGAATCGCTGACAGTACGTTGAACCCACTGTCGTACCACTTTTGCTCTTGAGAAGTTCTGTAGCAGCTTTTCTCTGTTAGATTATGCTGTTAGATAGCACAATACATTAGATGCATTCAGGAAGATTCTTCCCTGTGAGGATGGATTTCCCAGAGGAGCTGTGGCTGCCCCATCCTTGGAAATGTCCAAGGCAAGGCTGGATGGGGCTTGGAGCAACCTGGAACAGTGGAAGGTGTCCCTGCCCTTGGCAGGGGTTGGAACAAAGTGATCTTTAAGATCTCTTCCATCCTATACTTGATGATGGAGGGCACAACCAGGCAAAGAGAAAGGAGATGACATTTTAAATGTCTGCAGGTCACGATCCAGGAGACGGTCTAGAAGCAGAAGCCGGAGAAGTCGGAGCAGCCGCAGCAGATCCCGTAGTGTCTCCAAAAGCCGTTCCCGGTAAGTGTCTGGAGCTAACTCAGCCAGTGCAGGAACTTCCTTGCTGGCAGATGTTTACAACTGCTGGAGTTGCACTGCAGGCCATGCAGAATAAACTGTCCCTCTCTTTGAAAGATCTAAATCCAGGTCACGAAGCAAAGACCGCTCCCGTTCCCGATCCAAAAGCCGGAAGTCCAGATCAAAGAGCAAATCCAAACCCAAGTCTGACAGGGGTTCACGCTCGCACAGCAGATCCAAGGAGAAGTCTGAGAAGTCCCGGTCCAGATCCAGATCCAGGTCTCGATCTCCCAAAGAAAATGGTAAAGGGGATGTTAAGTCCAAGTCCAGGTCCAGGAGCAGGTCTCGCTCCACCTCTCCGCAGCAGCAGCCATCTGCCAAGGCTCGCTCTGAGTCACCGCCCAAAAGAGCCGCCTCCAGGTCCCGCTCCAGGTCTCGCTCAAAGTCCCGCTCACGATCAAGATCCAGCTCAAGAGATTAGGACTAGAACTCTCCTCTCACCTTGCACACTATTACGGAACATTTTCCTACCTGTCAGGCCGTTAGTGTTATGTTAGTTCTTCAGAAGTTGGTTTTTTCTCTTGCAGGAGTGAATGGCCTGAGAACTATGTCATCAAGGCATAAAGGTTTAATTTGTATCCCAAATTTGACAATACCGGGTGGAATGGTGGTACAAAACAGGAAGAGTCCCCCTTTTGTAGAAATTGAGCTGAAAGTTTGATTTTATAGCATTTCTGCAGGAGTAACTTAACTACTCTTAAAAGCAAAGTGGTTTTTATATTAAAAATAAACTGACTATAAACAGGCTTAAATATGGGCTCTTTGAAAGTATCTTTTTTTTCCTATTTTTTTCATGGCATTAGAACTATGGGTGTCATTAGCTTCATAGGTTTCAGCTTGCTGCCAAAGGCAGGATTGCCTTGCTGGGCAGGTCACACAGTTTATCTTAATTTTGGAAACAGGCGGCAAACTGTATAAACCAGTAACAGTACTAGGAAGATAGTAGACCAGCAATAAACTCAAGTTGGAGGACTTATGTTGTACCTTGACTTGCCAAAAGAACATTCCCCCCATACTGAGACTGTATTAAAGGTAACAGGTACTCTGGAACCTGTATCCTACAGTATTGCTGAAAACCCCTTTGTTCAGACTTGAAAGAATAAAAGCTTTCTGACGTTTCTTGCTTGAATCTCAAGTGTCACTGTTGTCAGACACGAAGGTGTCTCTTGGCTGTGGTCCAAGTCATTAGTATGCTGTATGGTTTGTCAGCCTTTGAATGCCCATTGGATATGAAACCCAGGTAAAGAAATCTGTCTTCCCTCCCCTTTGACTCACTTATGTTAACGTTTTGCTTCAAACTAGGAGAACTATAATCCTCTTGTGTGTAGGTCCGAACTTTATTTGAAATGTAATCTCTTGGAGCTAGAGTTCTAGTTTTAACTAAGGCTTTGCTAAACCACAGTTGCCAATTCACTTAAATTGTGGAATAGGACTCATCCCAAAAATTCCCCTTTATAGTTAAATTGATTTTTGTAACATGCAGTAGCAAACATTAGAACTGCCTTGTACTCTTTATACAACGTGTAGTTTGACTTGTATAAAATTAAATTGGTGACTCAAACTCTTGTGTTCATTGCAGTGAAATGGGATTCTTGCTCTGCCTTGTGCTGGGGAAATTACATCTTACCCTGCTTTTGTGAAGAAAACTTTGATTCAGTGAGACACTTGGTAGCTCTTGACAGGCTTCTGGTGGTGTTCTTGAGACGAGCACAAGCTCTTTGTGTCCCAGTGTGTCACCTTGTCCTTTCTGCAGGTGTGGCTGGGTGTGACAGCTGTACCTCTGGTCCCAAGTTACACACCTACCCAGAGGAATTGGGTGAGCACGGGGCACATGTGAAATGTGACTTGATGCCAACTTGTCTTAACCTGGAATTTCTTCATGCTATAAACAACTCTCCTGAAATTCAGTTTTTCACCATTTCCTGATAATTTCTGAAAAGCTGCACTTTGCCTGTTGCAGGTGAATATCCATGCTGGTGGCAGAGGGGGTCCTAGGAATAGTGGTCAGTTCTGTGCTCACGTTCCTGGAAGCTGAACTGGTTCCATGCCTGGTGTTGCCGTAAGATCAGGTTATCAGCCTGGGTGCTGCAGTGTTATCTACACCTGACCCTGGTGGTAATTTGTGATAAGGAGTTTTTGGGTTAAATAAGCATTTGCTGAGGGTGGTGTATTTTAGCCTGAGTAGGAAAATGGTGTTGCAGTGTTGATTATTGCAGGGTCTTAGATGGGAGGGGAGTATGGGGGCTTCCTCCAGAATTCAGACTGGGCCAGAACAGTTAAGTTCAGGTTTACAGCCTAAGATACACTTGAGGACATATCTGAGTTAAGCTGCCTTGGTTATACTGATTATGGGGTAGGTCAGACTTCAGAGGGAACTGCTTTACTTTGTAAAACATCTTTGCAGAGAACTCTGGTAAAATACACATCACACTCAAGGATTGAGCTTGGAGCTCAGCAGGTTGAAAGGTACATGTGCATATTCCCATTATGTGTGTGTGATAGCAAGCTGTTGACCATTGCTTTTTTGTAGGTACAATCCCTTCTTTCTAAAACTGACCCCGGTGCCAGCCTGAGGATGTCCTGGCCACTCCAAGGCCATGGGCACCCAGCAATGGGCAGCAATGCAGTGATGGCTCTTAACCAGCTACATTCAGCTTTCTGAGCGAGATTGCTGTGACAGTGCTTGTTTTGAGTCCTCCCTATTTGTGAATTACAGGGAGGGGCCAGATTGCATTTAACCAATTTACCTGAAACTCCTTTTAATATCCACATTTCTCTCTGTGAAGAAACACTTCACAGAAGTGAAGAAACACTGCCTGTCTCCTTTGGCTGCTGCCCTTTGCTGTGTAAATGAAGCAGGGATTCCTTGGCAGGACTCATCCTTCCGGATGGGTTTCCTCTTGAAAGCCAGCAGGATTTTGGTAGTGCCGGATCTTGAGCCAGGCAGTGAAGTGCATAGTTTGTGACAATGCTATAAGGAGCCAGCAAAACCCAAACACCCTCAGTGTTCCAGCTCTGTCAGCAGCACTTTTTGTGGGAGTGGAACACTGAGGCTGGTGTGTTGGTCATCACAAGTGTGATTATTCCTGAGATCTCTTCTAGGTGTGATGAAAGGGGTTGGATACATCTCCATACAAGAGTAAAAGGCTACAGGACCTGCATGCTGGCTGTGTGCTCTGCCTTGCCTGCAGTAGCAGCAGTAGTTTGATGGAAAAACCACCTGTCATTCTTATAACTCAGTTTTTAACCTGGCCCTGGAAATAACCTTTGGGGAAGTGCTTCAGAATTGGGCTACCTGACTTGTTTTGTTGTGTTTTGTGGGTTTGGGGGGATTTTGGTTTGGTTTTTTTTTTTTTTTTTTGCATTTGGTATAATCAATATAAATTTGTCTTTAAAAAGACAAAAGAGAAACTTGCCTTCTCATCAAATGTGGGATTCAGGATTGACAAAATCTTAAGTGTCCTGTAGCAAAATGTGAAAGATAAATCACCACTACTGTTAGAAGTGAAACTTAGAATCTGGGACTGTATTTGCAGTCTGGTCCTGGCCTTTTCCTATATTTGAAAAACCATCCCTCCATGTACTTTGGTTTTTGACATAAATGCAAGTTGTCCTTAATCATAGAATCACAGGCTGGTCTGGGCTGGAGGGACCATAAAGCCCATCCAGTCCCACTCACTGCTGTGGGCAGGGACACCTCCTGCCAGACCAGGTTGCTCCAAGCCTCCTCCAGCCTGGTCTTGGAGACTTCCAGGGATGGGGCTGCCACAACCTCTATTTGATGCATTTTCTATTTGACTCTATGTCAGGAAGAGTTGTGTTGCTGTAAGGAAGGGCACAACTTCTGTGTCTGATGTATACTAAAATACTAAAATACTAAAATAATAAAAATAAGTTTATACTAAAATAAGTCTCTCACCTTAGAATATCACTGCTTGGAGCAGAGCTGAGGGGCCCTAGTTAGTGACATTCCTTTTTCTAATAACATTTCTACCTCTAAATTCCATGATTTCAAACTGTTTACAATTAAGAGATGACTGTGTCCCAATCCTGATTGTAACCACATTTAGATGAGCAATGGGGAGGGGCATTTAAAACAATTCTTGGATTTCTTCTTCACACATGGAATAACTTGAACGATTTCCAATTCTTACTGAAGTCTAGTTTAGGTTGGCACTCTAACATCCACAGAACAATTTCATACATCAAAGAGCAAAAGCTGTGAAAGCAGGAACTTGGCTGAGGAGCCTGGAGATCCCAACAAATAGCTGAAGTGCTGGGAATGTCTATGAGAGGTGATGCAAGCTCTGGGATCTTTTGTAAGATGCATCATTTGGATGTGGTTGGTGATAAATATGAAGTTCCTGGAACACTCAGCAACCCTTTGCTGTGTCCTGGTTTTGTCAGGGCTGTTTAAAACAAACAGGAACATGTTACTTTAAAAGGTGAGAAGCACAACTAATACGAATATTGCTCTGTGTAGTGGCAGCAGTTTGGGAATTTTATCTATGTGTCTTTAGGATCATACTCATCGCCTTTACACCATGATCAGCGCTTTCCCCCCCACTTTTTTTGCAGTTAGGTGAAGAGGATGAAATAGCAGAATATGGGCTCAACTCTCACAGCTCCCTCACACATTATTAGTTTGCTAAATGTGTGTGTAGATGTCAGAGGGGAAGTTTCAGCTGTTTCATAATCCAGTAAAAAAATTGCAATAAACAAACTGCTCTGAAGTGGCTCATAAACTTCCACCCTTTTAGCAACATCTGTCTTTACCAGGCTGGGTTGAAAGCACATTGGTGTGTTCCTGTGGGAGAAGGAATGCCGGAGCAGTTGTTATTATCCACACCACGGAAAAAGTGCTGACCACAGGAAAATGTCTGCAGCTAATGTATGGCTCAGGGTGTAGTTCACACCCTTGTAGTAGGACTCAAGTTTTGGGCATGATTCTGGGCGATTCTCTGGCTCAAGGGCAACATCCTCTTGTTGACAGAAAGTGGCTTTTTCAGGGTTGTCTAATTTAGAAAATCTTAAACTCTGTTTTTATTCATTTTAGAAGCAGACACTTAAGTCTTGCTCCAGTGTTTTTCCTTTGGGTAAAAACTGAGTACTGTGATTTCAGTACCAGAGTACCAAAGTGATTTCAAAGTACCAAAAACAGTGGAGGGAAAGCTGCAGGTGACACCAGGGTTGGATGTCGCAGCCTGTGCTGGTGTGTGGATGGAGTTGGGAGGGTTGTAGATCTATTACTGGTGTGTGCAGCTCCTGGAACAGGATTATCCTGTAAATGGGAATAAGGACATAGTGCTGTTAAGCCAGCAGGTGTTCAGTGGATCACAGCTCACGGGCCTGGTGTCACCACAGTGCACCACTGCACCCAGGTGAGCTGCTGGGAGCAGAATGGGGTGAAGTGCAAAATGCTTTCCCCTGCACAGCTCTTGTGCTCCTTGTTCTGCTCAGCATCAGTACGAGGGGAAAATTACACAGCACAGTCTCTTGTGATCAGAGTGGAGACAGGGATCCTGTACAGTTCACCTGGGAGTGCCACAGCAGCTCCTGTTCTGCTCAGCTCTGGTTCAAGCATGGAGTAAGTGCTGACAGTAATGGGAGACACAAGAAAAGTATTTCTGAAAGAGCCTGTCCAATTACCTTGTCTGGGTCTATTTGCTGACAATTAAAACCAGTTATTCTGTGACACTGAAAGTGTAATCCACCACTTGTCATCATTCAGGAGTCAGCTGTGTACATGTGGTAGACCAGACCAGAATTGTTCTGTAGTTCTCCACACACAACACCCCCCTAGAAAGCATGAAACAGCATTGCAGTGACCTTCCCAGTGGGAATAAAAGCTGTGGATGGCAGCAGCTTCCTGTTGCTTGATGTTTTATGAGGTCTCTGTCAAGGCTTTTGGGACACGACTAGATGAGGACAGGAGTGACAGGCCACATATGCATGCTGCCATCCTGTGAGTAGCAGGATGTTTTGGGGATGAATCCCAGCCAAACAACTCCCAGAGCAGCACAGCCCTGCACACACTGGGTCTTGCGGGATAATGGCATAGCAGAGATGAAAAATCCATTGCAGAATAAATTAAATCATAAAAGTATTACAAAGAGCTAGGTTTAAGTAAACAAAAGTTCATGGACTCCCAGAATAGCTCAAACTGGAAGAGATCCATAAGGATCATTGAGTCCCAAA